>JAJIBD010028009.1:0-64075 GCA_021461705.1 Cryptotis parvus
TTACTAGATTCCCATTTAGAAAATGGTGGTTATATATGCCTTTACAAATTGTCATAGCTACCAAAGAATCAGAGTATATGATAGAATGGGGTGGCAAAGAGTGGTCAATGCCTTAACTTTACATGATCAAGAAAATGAAACAAATAGAATGAAAGCGACCTCTGCAGCTTTCACAACTTAAATTGCAGTGCCGGGTGATGAAGCTACGTAAACCTGTTTCTTATTATCTTAGCACTTAACACCTTTATTAAAATAAACTGTTTAAGAATGTATATTCCCACTAGAAACTAACCACGGTAAGGTAGTGAAACAAAAGCAGCAGAGATTTAGTAAGTTCTATAAACATCTGTTGTTTTGATCCAAATAAATTATATATTTTAGACTAATAATTTTGTCAAGAATCCCTTGATTTTTTCAAGAGAATATTTTCTCATATATTATTATTTCCCCCATAATTTGTGATTCTGAAATGTTTTATATGACTTTTTTAAAACAATACCCAAAACCATACCTATAAGTTGAAAGTGACTATCACTAAGAATTGTCACCTAGAGATAATTATTTGTTTATGCCATCAATAGGAGAGTGATTAAAAATCTTTTTTATGATATCTACATTGAAATTGCCTTCAGATTATGTCCTAATGCACATAAGAAAAACCCTAGTTTATTATTGTTCAACTTGGATTTTGTCTTCAGACAGTATTCCATAGCTTCGCTTCAGTCATTTACCAAACTTGGCTCAGAGTAAGTTTAGGCTGTTCACAGCAAACAAAAAACTATTCACCTTGAAAGGTTAAAGATTTTTTCTTTCTCCTAAAACTAATCTTAAAATCACTTCCGTGCCACTTAAATAAATGACTAAATTCTCCAGGTGACTAATCTGAAGGTGTTAGTAGACACTGGAAATGTATAAGTTCTGGCACATTCATTTAAACAAAGAACAAGCTGCAGAACTAAATATTTGATGTTTTCCCTGCTCCCTGGGCAGTTGTATCGTATGTTAAACAAGTAAAGAAATTATGCTTTAGGAAACTTTACTATTGCAAGACCATTTGTGTAGTGACTGCTCTAGGCCAATGGTTTTCAATAAAGAGGAATTACACACACACACACACTTTGTGAAAAACTGGGGAAAACATTTGTCAGCATATGGAGATATTTATGATTGTCATAGCTTGGAGGGAAGGCAACTCTGAGATTTACTGGTTGAGACCAGGAATGCTGCTGAAAATCTAAGTATAGGGTCGCTCCCAACAACAAATTGTTCCTTCCTCAGTTGCAAATGTGCTGGGGTTGAGAAAGAAAATTCTTCTAGATTGAGATTTCTAAAACCCAATCTATTTAGTGTTGACTGTTAATCTCTTTGATTCCACATGTTCCCCATAATCAAAGATATATAAGAATTTGTGTGTGTTGGTCAAAGAGTACATGTTAAGAGGATATTATGCTACTTGAAATTCCCCCCTTTCCCTTCTTTTCCTTTACCAGAGTCCTAAATTGTCAGAGGTTGCCAGGAGATGCATTTGGCATCTTAAAATTCCAATTGGCAGGAAAATTAAAGTGACTTAAAATGTGTGCAGTCTTTAGGAGATGTGCTATTCCCACCCTATATTATTAGATCTCACAGACAGCTGTGGCAAGAACAGCTGGGACTTCCTGCACTATCGTTTTGCCAACTTGTATAAAATTGTCCCTTTTCACTATAAAACTGAGACTGAAGAGAGGAAAAAACAGTGCAAACACTAACCACTTGTCAAGCGGTTGCTTCTCTGCTGTCTTTCAAGAATCCCAAAGGTGGATCCCTGGTGAGTTACTTCATTGAGTGAGGGAATGCACTTCATGTGATATGTACTAAGGATAGTAAAAAATATGTCTTGACATATGTACTTGTGTAGGACAGATTTTCAAGCCTGTAGAGTATATTTCCCACTTCACTTTTTATAAAATAAAATAAAATAACCTGTAAGAATTGAATTCTTTCAGGAGTGTTGTTGAATTTTATGCTTAAATAATAACTCCCCAGAGTGGTCCTGAGTCACAGTCAGTCTTGAATGAACAGCTGTCACTAACATAAATCAGCATATCAAGTGCTGAATGTCTCGGGCTGGGTCTTTAACCACTCCGACCCACAAACTCTTGCTCGTTTGATTAGTCATGTCTATTCTGAACAATGGAAATATTTCCAAAACCCGTAGAATTTCCTAAGGAAAAAAATACTTTTTGACATATTCAATTGGATAACCACAAACCAAATTGCTTCTGAGTTTTTTGTAAAACACTCTTAAGAGTTGAGTAGAACATTTGCGGAACTTGAGGCAATAGGAAATATTGCCCTGCAAGACAAAGAAAGGACACTTATTCCCTTTCCTTTCTTCCTCTGTGCTCCTATGGCTTACACAAACTACACGTCTAATTGTTTATACTCAATTGCAATACTCAACTGTCTCATTCATTCTCTAGTTGGCGTCTCATATCTATTTTGCATTTCAAGGATATAATCATGAATCTTAAGACAAGGATTATGAAGCAGAAGATGACATGGTCCCACAGCACCCTTTCCTGGTCCCATTCTAAACCCACAGATAGTCTTCATATGTTCTTTCTGGTTTACTGACTGGTTCATTCAACAAATGAATAAAATCTTATACTAAGAAACTACAAAAAATTACCTTGGTAAGTTTTAAAAAAACAGAACTTAAATTTCAGAATTCTCAACATAAACAGCATTCTAGATGTCAAGTTTATATTTTATTATTTTCTGTCCTTATATGTTCACCCATAATCTACCCTCTGCCTGAACTCTTAGCAAGATTGGTAGAGTGGCAAAAAAGACCCAAATCACAGAGAAATTTGTGTAATATTGGGGAAAGAAATCTCTTAAGAGCTATAAAGAAAACACGCTCAGAGCAAACTTAAGAATGGAAATGTATGTTTAGGAAAATGAGAAGATTAGTTGAGAAAGTCCCACTTTGGGGAGCTGAGCACTTTGTCACTATTCTTGATTGGGACATAAGGAAACAGCATGTGGAATTCATCTTTTCTTCATGAGCAAGAAGAAAGCTGTGAACTCCACAGGTTTTGAGATGATTTCCACTTATTTTCATTACTTCCCTCTCTTCCCTTTCAACACACATGTACACTAACACACACACACACACACACACACATAGTATTTCATTCTAAATCTAATTATCTCGCCTTGTAGGACATAAAATGGTAGGTCATTGAATTGTCTTCATAAACAGGTTCGTGCCACTGAGATATCAGAAAGTGACTGCACATGATTCATGTTATCAAATCTCTGTTTTCATCAGATTAAAGAGTCCTTGACCGTATCCTGTATGGCAGCTGCTTGGATACTTGTGTGAGGTATAAGCACGAACTTGCAATGAATTGTGTGCATGCAAAAAAGTGAAATTCTCCTTGTGTCATATCACACTGAATTCACATTGCACACAGCCGCCTGCTCTGTAAATGGCAATGAGTCAAATTCATTAACCCTTCCAATGTGAAACCAAAACCAGAATAAAATTAAACTGCCAAGCTATATTTTTTAGCGGTAGATTCATCATGGCTCCGTTGAATTCACATACGGCCTCTGTTAGCAGATTGAACTTAGACTGAACTGTGTACTCAAGCAAATTTTCCTTCAATCTATTCATTACAATCTACTTATTACAAGTATCTTATTTGGAAAATAGAACACATAAGTCAAAGCCTTAAAAAATAAGCTCCCCAAATGAAAAGAAACATATTTATAAATAACTTTTTACAGTATCATTGATTTTTTTTTTGAACAGAATCATTTTTTAGCCATAGTTAAATCATATTGGCAATGGCATTTCTGTTTAGTATTCAGCTATGCAACAGCTGCGTGGTAAATTCTCTTGGTTTGATATTGGCCAATCTCACATTCATTTCTAAAGGGCAGCTCAGGCTTTCAGCACTCACTAATGAAATCATACGTTACCGTCTCACTGTCACATGACACTGCTTCAAGACAGGATGTCACAGCTCAGAAACAACTTATAAGTGTCCTTTCCTTTAACAGCTGGGACCACAGGATAAAAAGTGATGAGTGGGGTGGGAGAAAGAATATACTAAAGTAAAAGTTCAAGCAATATTGATGATCACCCCCAAATTACAAAACTTAGATCTTTATTATTTTCTAGGTATTTTAATATGTAAAATAAGTTAGTTAGCAACAACTACCGGGGTACACCAGGGTCCCCAACAGTGCCGGGAAGCAAGTTCCCTTCTACCTTGAAGCCAGCAGGGAATGAATGAAGACTCAGGAATCGATGCAGTTTTAAAGGCTTTACTTATCACAGGTTCAGGCATACAAATAAGCAATAGGAGAAACCCTGTGCTTAGGATTCCATGCTAGAACCCCAGCCACGTGTAGGCCAAGATGGCAGCCACAATGTGTAAAGGCCCTGTAAGGGAGAGACAAAAGACAAGACTCCCAAGAAGGGTCCGAGCTCACAAAGAGAGAGTCTAAAAAGAGAGAACGAGAGGAAGCAGGCTGTTATACCCCTGCAACTCAGACCTCCCACTATTATGGGAAGCAGGAAGGGTCCAATGCCCTTAGGTAATTTCTCCCAGCACCTCACCTACACCCTATTATATGCTAATGTTTTGAGCCAAGATCTACTTGGAAATGCCTTTATAGGGTAGAGAAGGGGGTTTCTGAGATGGCATGTCTCTGTACCAAAGACTAATACTAATGCTAGTTAAATATTTCTCCAAGCCTTCACAAGAGTCTCGTCTACTTCACGGAAGTTTTGTATTTTAGTTGCCTTTGAGTTATCAGGGAGCCATGCTTTGCTTGCTTGGAGGCAAACAACATTTCTCTCTGGTTTAATTACTTAAAGATCCAACGTGGCCAGGCAAATATGCTGGTAAAATCTAGCTAGTCCCGATGATTGTGGTAGCATGAGAGAATATTTATACCAGCCAGTACAGAATACATGGTCAGATAAACTGCCACATTTAAACTACCCCCTTATCTACGAAGTGATTTGCAGGAGGCAATCCAGGACAGATGCAGAGGCTTTTAGAGTCCTGCAACACCAGACATACAAAGTGAGAAATGGAAGATATTTGATCCACAGAATTGAGTCAATATTAACATCTACAGTCAATGTGGTTAGTATTTTTAAGTACTTCAAAGCCATAACTCATAAAAAGCATCCTATTTCTACTTTTTTATTATTATATACTGAAAATAAGAAAGAAAACATTTCATTAATCAAATGTGATAAGTTAAAAGCTAAAGGTCACTGCTTAGAGTGGTACAAGTTATTCAAGTTATGTAACAGTTCTGTTAAATAAGATTAGAAATTCTTATTTTTATTTATACCTAAAGCAATTCTTTGCCCTTGTGTCACTTAATAAAAAGATTTGTATTTATTACTTCAGTTAAATAAACATTTAAACAAGTTAGTATTATACTTGGTAATCATCAGATCAGTAACACAAAGATGTGTCTGCCAAATATGCCTAAGTTCTGAGAGATTCATTCAACCAAGATTGATCCCTCCCACCAAAGACAACAAGAAGACAAACAAACAAAAAATTTTCAGTTACATCCCTATCATCTGTTTTTTTTTGTTACTGAAATCAATTGTGCAACTTTGGAAAGAAGCTGAAATGTTCATAGATATTAAATAAAATATCTAATATCAGTAAATCCTTTACAATGAACCTTTGTTCTTTCATTTTTTCTCTTGCCTTTTATTCTTTAGTCTTTCACCAACTGGGGTTTCTTCCACTTTATCTATTAAGCTTCTCCATTTTGATGGACAGAAACTTAAAACCATAGAGAAAGTTGGTCAAATTGATTATCAATATAACTGTTTGAAAAGCTTGAATATTCAATGGACAAACTCTTACTACAGTATCTTCAACTCTTTTGATAAGAATCTCTGTCAAAGTGGTGTGGGCTTTGGCATAGAGGCCTCAACTGAGAGGAGTCTCTCAAGAGAACAAATAAATAACATGTGGGAAACTGTCAGAAGAATGTTTCAAACCAAATGAAAACTAGTGATTTTCTTTTGTCTTTACACTGAATCAAAGGGGGCAGAAGGAAAAGAAAAGCAATCCTTGATACCTGGAAAGTTGGCCTGATCAAATACATCTATGCCATTCTCCTGTGGGAGAAAATAACACTGCCTGAAGAACACCCATTTCAGGCAATCTTATATTGAGATCATGAGAAAGTGAGGTGAAAAGAATACTTTGACTAAATATAAAAGCCAGCTTATGTACAAATTAACCAGGCATTGACCATTCCAGGCTAAAAGATGATCAACTCTTTATTAAATATGAATTATATTCACTCTAGTCTACAGATCAGACCGACTGAAACACCTAATTATAGAGCTGGCTTGTTTCTTGACAGCGTCAGTTTTTTGATCATCTCCTAGGTCACCCAAACAAAGCACCAAGTCTAAAGAGAGGCTCATTCTAAAAAATACCCTTAGTTCTAGAATTTTCCTTACTGGGAGGAGGGGGGGAGTGCTCCCAGTGGCATTCAGGAGGCCTGGGATCTGCCCTAGTGTATCTCAGTCAACCAGAGCCCAAGGATGCCATGTTGCTCAGGTCCTGTGGTGACAGGGCCACCCAGGCCATCCCGGTGAAGCTGAAAACCTATTGGGTGACAGCTGGAAATGCTCTGCTGCCGCCATAACTGCCCTGACAATGCGTAGGGGACCATACAGTTCCAGGACTCAAACCCAGGTCACGTTCATGAGAATATGACACTGTAACGGAGGTAGCTGGTCTCAGTGTCGGTTTTTTTTTTGAGGGGACATATCAGACGTTCATAATTCAGGAAGTTTTCTTCATGAGAATGTATAAGCCTCGCTGATGAGAATCCCTCCCACCTAGAAGTCTTTGTGCTTTGGCAGCACGATTTACCCAGAACCCTAGAATAAAACTCTATGACAAGGGAAAGAAGACGCCAAAGCTGTCCAGGCCTGTGGTAGAAGATGTGTGGAAGAGTGGTAGGAGAGTCACATCTTAGATTTAAAGAACTGCCTAGCCTGGGTGTCTGGGAAGACAAATTGATAAATCTTGGGCTTAGCACTCTTTTCAGATTTTCTAAAGCCGCATTAATCTGTTGGTACTGATTGTTGGTAGAGGCCAACTTCAAACAGACTAGGCCCAGGCAACGACTGGGTAAAGGGGACAGAAGAACTCTTTGCAGTGTTGTGCACGCTGGAGTATGTCTGCTAGATGACAAAATAGCTGCTCATATTCTTGAGGCAGAAAGAAAGGGAATCCAGGGAAGGTTGGTCCTACATGAAAATCCTGGGTACTACTCTGATAACTCCAGTCAAAGCTCTAAGAAACTGTTCTTGTGGTGCACGTTGTCTTGTGTTCTGTTTAGCTATGTTACTTGGTAGCTTGTGTTACAGCAAGCCTGGCAAGCTGTCCATGTTGTATTTGATATGACAAATACCAGTAACATTATGTTAGGTCATTCCCATGACCTAATATAATGGTTTGAGGGCTTTTTATGCTCCTGGAATGAGCAGAAGATGACCTTGGGCTCTACTAGCATGAGACAGGACATATGGAGATGTTACTGGAGCCCAAGCAAATTGATGATGAATGGGAAGATAGTGATAGTGATAGTGACTTAGTAGCTTGTGTTATTGATGTTCGGGCAGGTAGGAGAGAGCTCATGGCAACAGAATTCCTAGTTGTAATAAAATCAAAAGCTCCAAGGCTACAAAAGCCCATTTTGCAGGAAACAGGAACTAATGCTTGATAAAGTTTCACCTGCAGCCAAGAGACCCAGGGAAGGTTGGAGACCTCCCAGAACTCCCCTCCAAAAGAAGCTTAAAGAAAGCACAGAAAAGGAATGTCAAAAAGGCCATCTAAGACTCCCAACACTACCCCCTAGCAACATCTTATCAACTGACTCTTAGTCATATGGGAAGCACCTCATGGGGGCAGCTTGGGGGAAAAAACCATTAAAAAGGCACCTTGAACAAAGGAAGCAGGAAGCATGTATATGCTGCCTGAGCCACCGCTGCTGAAGCCCTGAGGCCATGCCCACCGTGCCTGAGCAGAAGCGTCACCTGTCACCTGCATCTCCCCTGTTTGAGACGTGTACTCTCTCTCTCTCTCTCTCTCTCTCTCTCTCTCTCTCTCTCTCTCTCTCTCTCTCTCTCTCTCCATAAAAATCTGTTTTATTCACAGATCGTCTCCTGAAATTCTTTAGAGAGGCAAAGACAAGGAAATGTAAGGCCTGGGTAAGACAGACAGATCCTTCCCAATAGATCCCAGGGTGGAAGAGGAAGGTTGGGAGAAAGTGACTGTCTCTCCCCTCCCGTCTCACATAAGCCACCTACATCATACACCTACAGAGATGACATAGTGGTGTAGGGGGTCCACCTACATCACTATGTTATCTTTGCTGTGCAGTGTTCCCTTTCACTGGTGTTCTCTGGTCTACTCTGGTGTTCTGTGCATTCACTAATCTCCTATCTGCATCCTTTCTGAGGTGTGGAGAAGCCTGCAAGTCTGAATATCTGGATTTTAATCTCCTTCAAGCTACCAGTGAGCATTGAGACCTTGGGCAACTATTTAGCATTTTCCCCAGCTTCAACTTCTGTAGTAATGGAAATCATTCAATTGGCATAGGGATGGGGATGAGAAGAATTGAACCCAATGACTCCAGATTTTCTTCCTCCTATTTTCCTGCGACTGCCTTCCTGGTGACTCAAGACAGCATTCCTCCTGGATTCATCTCTGGAGGTCATCGCACACTTCAGACTGGCTCTTCTCTTTGCCTTGCCTATACTATGTCCAGAATATTGACCTTAAATACTCGCTCTGCCTCCCAGGGTGATAAGCATTAGCGCTAAGAAATGTGAATTTTATATTTTCAGGAGTAAGCAAGGAATTTGAAATCAAACCGACCCAGGAAATTTGCTTTACCAAATGAATATAGAATACTATGCATTCTGAACTTGGCTTTCTACTCCTAATATTGCTAATAATGCTTACCTTATAAGGCTCTAGGGAGACTTAAATGAATATAATTAATACAAAGCACTTAACACTGTATGTGCACACAATAGGGACTTGATAATAGCCTCTTTCCCCCAGTTGGGTAACATTGATTTTTTACTGACAACCAAATCCTGAAAATGCTGTCTAATATTTATTGATAGCAGAGATCATGAAAATAAAAAACAAGTTTACCAATTTTTCATTCCAGAGGGCTGTCATTCACTGAATTATACTATGAGGGCCGGATAGATAGTATAGTGGGTAGGGTGCTTGCCTTGCCTGTGCATGACCAAGATTGGATCCCAGCACCCTATATGGACTCCTGAACTCTCTGGGAGTGATCCCTGAGTATAGTGCCAAGAGTAAGCCCTACCAGTTGTGGTGCTAAGACAAATATCACCGTCTTCCCATTGTTCATCGATTTGCTCGAATGGGCACTAGCAACATCTCCATTAGTCCTGTCACAAGTAAGTGTAACCCAAGGGCATCTGCTTGCTCCAGGGACAGGAAGAGCCTGGAAACCATTCTTCAGGTCATGGAACCGAGTAAATAAAACACAGGGTAGCTTGCCAGGCTCTGCCGTGTAGGTGGTATAGTCTCAGTAGAAGGCTCTCAACTCGAGCATTTACTGATTATATTATTAAATTCTAATATAGAATTATTATATTAATATATAATTATTATATTATTATATATTATTGAAATCTAATATAGAAATTTTTTTTTGCTTTTTTGGGTCACACCTGGTGATGCGCAGGGGTTACTCCTGGCTCTGCACTCAGGAATCACTCCTGGTGATGCTCAGGGGACCAAATGGGATGCTGGGGATCAAACCTGGGTCTGGCCGCATGCAAGGCAAACACCTACCCGCTGGACTATTGCTCCGGCCCTAATAGAAGGAATATAATGAATCATGTTCCCAGTTAGCCAAAGGGCAGTGCTGCCAATATGCTGAAATCACATCAATCACATCATGTCTTTAATCTTTCTTTTCTCTCACCCATTTAGTGATATTTTCGTTTGTTTCCCACCTTATACAGGTAAGTTTATCTCTGGTCTATCTTCCTTTTTTGTTTTTGTTTTTGGGTCACACCCAGTGGTGTTTAGGGGTCACTTCTGGGCACTCAGGGATCACTCCTGGTAGTGCTCTGGAACCATATGGTTGCCAGGGATTGAACCTGAAATGGCCACATACAAGGCAAATGCCCTCTTCCCTGTATTACTCTTCCTGCCCTATCATTATTGGACCCATATAAACCATTCACTTTTATTTCCTGAAGTTCCTGTTCTGATTAATTCCATTGGATGCTTCTCTAGCCTGTATCATTTATTTTAGAGTAAGTTCCAGATTAAATTTAACATCTTTCATAATATCCCTCCTCTTTGCCTTTACTAGTCCAATAGTCCGTGTTCCTCTGTACTTCATTCTCTTATACCAACTTCTCCTGCTCCTCAAGCAGTCTGACTTCCACCTCTCATTCTTGACTGCCTGGGAGTTAAGAATCCCTTACAAGAAGCTTAGTATTTAACAGCGAGCACTTAAAGTATCACTGTCTGTCTTCACTGTCTTCCCGTTCATCATCGATTTTTCTAGAGCCGGCACCAGTAACATCTCCATATGACCTGTCTCATGCAAGTAGAGCCCAAGGGCACCTGCTTGCTCCAGGAACATAAAGAGCCTGAAAACCATTCCATCAGGTCATGGGAATGAGGTCTATAATTGTTACTGGTATCTGGCATATCAAATACGACATGGGTAGCTTGCCAGGCTCTGCAGTGCGGGTAGCATACTCTTGTAGTCATCTCAAAATCCAGCATTTATTGATGAACCACGTGGGCCGCTTGAGCCAGGCTGTGATAGGCTGGTCTGCTGGGTGGAGTTCTGATGAGGGGGAAGTCCAGGTGTGGAAAATGGAGGCCCTCATGGAGTGGGGGTCGTCTGGATTGTAGTGAGGCTCTGCTGGGGTGGCAGGCCAGGACTAGAACCTGCCATCCCTCCCAGGTGCCTCATGAGTGGCTGGGCATAGGGAGAGCCAGTAGCAGCTCTGCCCCATGTCTGTCTCTGGATCAGCATACCTGGGCCGGATTAAAAAAAGACTGCAGCAGGGTGGATCTCGATGAGCCGGGCTGTGATAGGCTGGTATGCTGGGTGGTCTGCTGGTGCTCCACCCAGCACTTAAAGTAGTACATTATTATTATAACTGATCACTGTCACTGCTCTTCCCGTTAATCATCGATTTGTTCCAGCAGGCACCAGTAACATCTCCATATGTCCTGTCTCATACTAGTAGAGACCAAGGGCACCTGCTTGCTCCAGGAACATAAAGAGCCTCAAACCGTTCCATCAGGACATGGGAATGAGGTCTATAATTGTTACTGAGGTCTATAATTGTTAACAATCTATAATTGTTAATGAGGTCTATAATTGTTACTGATATTTGGCATATCAAATACGACACGGGTAGCTTGCCAGGCTCTGCCATGCTGGTGACATACTCTTGTAGTCACCTCTAAATCCAGCATTTATTGATGAACCCCAGTGGCTGCAAGTGGCCGCATGTGAGCTGGGCTGTGATAGGCTGTCTGCTGGGTGGAGTTCTGACAAGAGGGAAGTCCAGCTGTGGAAAATGGTTGGTCCTCATGGAGTGGGGATTGTCTGGCTTGTTGTGAGACTCTGCTGGGCTGTCAGGCCAGGGCTAGAACCCGCCATCCCTCCCGGGTGCCTCGTGGAGCGGCTGGGCACAGGAAAACCTGGTAGCAGCTCTGCCCTATGTCGTGAGTCTCATTATAACTGATATCATCATCATATCATCTAAATTGGAAGCCTATTGTCTACATTAATTCAGTATCAATTTATCTGTGAAGAGGAATTGTTTCTTAAAATTCTGCCAGGTGGTCTGATTAAATTTTTAACTAAATTGCAATATTGTAATATGCTTCTACAAGTTAGGAAGGACTTGACTCAATTTACACACCTTTTTTAAGTATGTGTGAATTCTGTGGGAGTGAGGTGCAAAAGCTGTTTGAAAAATAAAAAACAGGCTTTTAAGATATAAAAATCTGTGTCTTTTGGCATTTCTAAATTGAATAAAACACATCTGCAATATTTGGAACCAGTGACCAGATTGAAAGTTACGGGTACCTAAATCCAAACTGAAATTAACTTTGCTTCCCTGAAAACTACCCACATCTTCAGACATTTTATCAATGCACATGTTTAGAGTTTTGTTAACCCAAATATTAGACATGATAAAAATTATGAAATAATTACGTGTAGGATCCTTGACTGTAACATTTAAGAATTGTAAAGAAGAGTGAATATCATCGAATTTAAATTCTAAATCATACAGTTGAGAATACTTAAAGCCCAGGAAGGTTTTTTAATTGTCTAGTGATTTTTCCTTTGGTAGCAAAATAATCTCATTACATCTCTTGGTGTCAACCTGGGGCTTTCTGGGAGAGAACAATAGCAAGGACTATGTGAAGAAAAGACTTCATTGGCTTCATTACTTTGTGAAGAAAAAAAACAGTATAACAATGGGGATAGAAGTCCTTCATGGACTCACAGAGTTAAGTAAAAAGCCTTTTCAAAACACTAAGGACTGAAAATGACCTTCTTCAAAATATAATATTCATAAAACTAAAATATTTCAAAAATGAAATAAAACACCAAAGCTTCACATTAACTCTATACTCAGAATATAGGCTTTGCAATCAGTTTAATGGGAATAAACCAATTAATCTAAGAAAAACTTATATTTAAGAACACTTGTATCACAAATATGAGTTAGGGCATATTTGTGTTTTTGTAAACAATATTCAAAATTATAGAAAACACATCTTCAATATTCTCTCTTTAGAGAGAAAATATTGATTCTATTTATAGTCTAATTTCTTTGAAAATTATTTCTTTCCAACATCTTTCTCTTTCAATGATATGACATTTATCATTCAAATGATAAGCCAGAGGTAAGTGAAGATTCTGAATTAGAGTAGAAGGCTTATCAGTTTTAAAACTGGATTTACAATGTACCATCCTAAGTGTCAGATGAAAAGCATTGAACACTTGTCCAATGTTTTATCAATTAAGTTTAAAGAGAATTCTTCAGTAGAATATAACTTAGAGTTCTTATGTGCTGATGAGCACTATAAATCTTCAGAGGGTTGTATACATATTTAATATATTATTCAGTACTTTCTTAACTTACTTGATCTTTCCCACTATTCTTACTATATTAGTACTGTCCTAGAGTATAAGTAACCAAATAAATAGTTTGACTTATAACTTCCAAGGTACTAAACTACATGATATGCCACAAGTGATAAAATGAAAGCCTTCCTCGTTGAGAAGCTTACTCTTCTTGACATCCTAGGGGTTATTCAACACACACACACAATGATTTTTAACCAAATGCAAAGCATATCTATTATATGAATACATGTTTTAATAAGCATAGAACCAAACAACAGAGGTAAATGTAGAAAGACCATGGGAAGATTCCTCTCATGTTCAACATATAAACAAATATAAGTACAAAGTTTCTTTCATTCAAGGTATTGGGAAAATAAAAGACTTGGACTTCTTTCATGCCTGGTTCCCCCTGCTTCTGAATTCCCTCCAGTGGGGCTTCAGGAACTTCTCAAACTCTAGAGGTTCTGTGCTATAAACTTGAGAGCAAGACAATTCCAAGGTTCAATGATCATATTCTGTCCTTTTTTTACATAAGAGAGTTGGTGCGTTGCCATTTCCTACCTTGAAAGAGCTTTGAATACCTTGAAAAAACTAGTTAAATGTAGACAGAGATAGGAATGAGTAAATCATAGAGAATAGTTTGAGTGAATCTGTAGGAAAATATAAAAACTCTAAAGAAATATGGGGCTGGGTAAAGAGATGAGGAAATGGCAAGGAAAAGAATTGGAGAAGAGTGTTTGCTTTGTGAACCTGAGGCTGCGTTGAAATTGATCTAGATGTTACCGTAGGGAGATGTCCTGGGCCAGAAGATTTGTGCTGTAGATAAACCTACAATCCAATTTTAGATTATAATTATTTTTATTACATGACCTCCCCAGTTGATTCACATTCATGGTAAAGCCTAAAAAATACTTTTAGAAATTGAGCAAGAAGTTTTCATTTCTCAGGTTATAAATCATGGGTAGGTCCATATGATAATCAATCCACAAAACCATGTAACCCAGAAGTAGCAAAACTAAGAATACCACAGCAATTCTGTGTAATTATTACCACAGAAAAGAAGAAATCCTTGTAGAGTATAAACTATGAAAATCTTCTATTTGCACAACATGTACTGTGAAGGCCTAGCTTTCTCTTTTATATCTCAAAGAATGGAGAGATTCCAGTCAATATCTGAAGGACAGAAACTAGTTTGTCTGCAGAAACTTTGTCTGGAGAAGTCCCCCTACTCTGGCTTACTTTTATTGAGCTAAAATGCCAATATCATCCAAATAAATTGACATTTATTTTTTATAATCAATTGGCCACATTTATCTGGCCTCACTAGCACTTTACATTTTTTAAAATTATTATTATTATTATTATTTTGATTTGGGTGCCACATACAGCAAAGCTAGGATTACTCCTGGCTTTGTACCCAGAAATTACTCCTGGTGGTGTTTGGGAACATTCGGGATACTGGGGATCGAACCCAGGTTGGCTGTGTGAAAGGCAAATATCACATCTGCTGTATCACTCCAGCTCCAGCACTTTAAATTTAGAATGTCTGATATTTTATTTCTTATTTTTTGCCAAAGTTCCAGTTATTATTATATTAAATTTATTATTTAATTATTACTATTATTTTGGTTGCAGTGCTCAGGGCTTACTCCTGCCTATACTCTCAGAAATCTCTCTTAGTGGGCTTGAGGGATCAAATGGGGTGCTAGGAATGAAATCTGGCTTAGATGAATGTGAGGCTAGCATCCTACCCACGTCACACTCTCACTGCCCCGACACAGTGTTGTTCTTACACCTGTAAATGCCTCCACACTCACTCTACTTCTCAAGTAAACACCTTTATCTTTAGCTCTTTTCTCCCATTCACACCATAGAGTTGGTCACCAAATCATGCTGATTTTTTGTGTGGCACTGATGGTATGTCATAGCACAAATGTGTTCTCACTTCCTAACTGCAGCTTGCACTGGCTTGCTAAAATAGTTCAAGCACTTGTGATCTGCTCCACTCTTCTCTGATCTATCCCTGTGTCTATTATCTACCTAAAAGAAGCCTTGAGCAAGTTACTCTACTGCTCAATGTCATTTTCTTGCTCTCAGTACTCATGAAGTACTTTGTAAACTGTCAAAAACTCTTTTGCAAGTGTGTTCCTGCCCATTTCAACCATCATCTTCTACCCTTCTCCATTTTGTGTGCTATGTTAAATGGT
Organism: Cryptotis parvus; assembly: GCA_021461705.1. Taxonomy (NCBI): domain Eukaryota; kingdom Metazoa; phylum Chordata; class Mammalia; order Eulipotyphla; family Soricidae; genus Cryptotis; species Cryptotis parvus. Next base: position 15,429 of record JAJIBD010028009.1, read on the forward strand.
CACCCACACTATTTTCAAGCCCCCAGTACTTTCTCTTCATCTTGCCTTGTAAAAAAGACCTGAGTCTTGGCATCATAATCATGCTCTGCCTTCATTGTAATTAAAGTATCAATAAAACCAAACTATAAATATTCTACTAGTGTTTTTATCTTCATACGGTGTTATCATGATTTAACTCAAAAAGAAAAATTCTAGTCAATTCTTTATTTTTATAATCTTCATAGGAAAATGCTGTAAAGCACTGTGCATTGCTGACTTTAACCAACTGTATGCCACTTTTGCAGAATGATTCTTGCCTATGGAATGGCGTAAAGAAATAGATAGCCCTTGAAAAAGACGTTGAGATTTCCTTGTTTCCTCATGTACTGTTCATATGGTCTTAGACAAACCATTTAACCTTTCTGAATTTCAATTGGCAAGGGAGTAGGGAACAACGGGCTTCTAAGCATATTAAGGGGAGGTGGGTATTTCTAGCAATTTTGACCAGTCAGGCAGCTTTTCAACCTAAAGGCCTGAGAACGTGCTGCTTTGGGAGCTGGGATGTAGGGGATTATCTAGCCCACTTTGCCAATACTTAGTGCCTCTAAGTGCCACGGCTCCCATGGCACCAGCTCGTGTAGCATGAAAGTGCTTACTGGGCCAGGGGATGGCTTGGTACTTTCCCCTAAAAACGGACAGTTACCAGACAATGCTTCCCCTAAAAGGGACTGTCGCCAACAAAGCCCCCTAGACTCCCTTAGTTGTTCCTAAGAATGCTTGGTGTGCAATTAGAGTGCCTGTTTATGCTGAAACTTAGACTCTGAGTAATGGAGAAACTGGACAAGGAGAGAAGCCCTGCGCAACCGTAGTTTTCATTATACACAATTATAGCATAAAACAAAGATAGTATAAAAATGCCAGCCCGCGCAGCTTTGGCTGCCAAGGCCTGAGCTGGTCTCAGGTCCTTGATAAGGAAAGGCTCGTGGCCTTCATGCCTTTGCTTCCCATCATTAGTGGGAAGGGAGAATTCTTGACCTATGGGTCGAGACGACCGGCTACCCCCTGTTGACGGGAATGCAGTGATTAGCCTCCCTAAACCTCCTGTGTGAAAAATAATTGGGCCTGTTAAAGTTAACACTTTCTAGTACAAAATCTTAATAATCTTATAATAATAAACTCTGCATAGAAGTTTCTATTTAGGAGTAGGTTAAGTTAATCTATAATATGTGCATAGAGCTAGTAAGTAATTCTATGAAAATCAAAATAAAAGAAAAATATGTACCTTACTTAAGGCAAATATGAAAGTAAAACAAAATACGCCAAAAAACATGTCTGAAAAACAGGAGCAGGCAAAAGGTGGTCATATGTGGTAGACACAAGGTGGTCATATGTGGTAGACACGATAAACTCCTTTTGTTGTTAAAAATGTCTCCTTTGCTAAAAAATAACTGGTGTAATCTTGTGTCTGTGCATTTGTTGAACATAAGAAGAAAAGCTTTGCCCCTCAGTAAACTGCAGCAGCGCCAGCAGCAGTATTTGACCTCCCTTGTGTCTGTGCCTGTCTGTCCATTGTGCCGACGTTCCTGTTCTCCCTGATTTCCTCACGCTGGTTATCCCCGAGACTTAGAGCTCACCCGACTGAGCCGTCTCACGGCATCTAAGGTCACATCATAATACTTGAGTAGGGGAGGGTGCCAGTAACATATGGGTAATACTCAGGGTCCAATTGGTATCTAGAATTCAACCAAGGTCAATTACATGAAAAACACTTAACTCTACTCTTCCTCCCCAAGGGCCCTGAACTTCATTTTGTATCTTTAAGATTATACCTACTTCTCAGGGCTGTTACACAGTTTAAATTCAGTTAGTCATGTACACAGACTCTCCAAAGAAAGAAAAGAATCTCTGAAAGGTGAAAAATGGGCTTTGTATGGCAGTTAGATTAGAAAAAAGATTTCAAGGGTGTCCATATAGGAAAGAAAGAAGTCAAACATGCACTGTTTGAAGATAACATGATACTGTACTTAGAAGTCTCAAAGAATCTACCAAAAAGCTCCCACAAACAATAGAATTACATAGTAAAGTGACAGGTTGCAAGATCAATACCCAAAAAATTCATGAATTTCCTATACACAAATAATGAAAGAGAAGAGAGAGAGATTTGAAAAACAATCACATTCACAATTGAATTTAGGAAAATCAAGTACCTCAGAATCAGCTTAACTGAAAAGGTGAAGGAACTATGCAAAAGAAAACTACAAAACTACTTTCTTACACAAGAAAGAGGACACAAGAAAATGGAAACACATCTGCTCATGGATTGGGAGGATCAATATTATCAAAATGGCAATACCTCCCAAAGTATCATACAGATTCAGTGCAGTGCCTATAAGGATACCCATGACATTTTCAAAGAAATATATCAAACACTCCTGAAATTCATACGGAAAAAATGACCATGAATAGCTAAAGCAATCCTTGGGGAAAGAAGATGGGAGGCATCACATTCTACAACTTCAAACTATACTATAGCACAGCAGTAATTAAAAGAACATGGTACTACAATGAATACAGGTCTACAGACCAATGGAACAAAGTCAAATATGTTAACACCATAATCCTCAAATACATGATTTTATTATCTTCAATAAAGAAGAAATAAATATAAGGTGGAACAAGGAAAGTCTCTTCAACAAATGGTCCCAGGAAAACTGGACGACTATGAGCAAGAAAATGTACTCAGACCTCTCTCTAATGCCAGGCACAAAAGCCAGATAAAAATGGATCAAAGACCTCAATACCAGACCTGAATCAGAAGATACATGGAGGAAAATGCGGGCAGAGCTCTCTACAATATTGAAGCTAAAGGCATCTTCAAAGATGCAGCACCACTAACCAAGTAAGTGGAAGCAAAAATAAATAAATGGGACTACATTAAACTAAGAAGTTTCTCACTTCAAGAGAAACAGGATCAAGGTACAAAGATAGCACACACACTGGGAAAAATTATTACTTCATACCCACGTGATAAAGGGTTAGTATTCAAGCTATATAAGGCACAGGTAGAACTGTACAAGAAAAAATACAACCCCATCAAAAATGGGGAGAAGAAATGAATAGAAACTTTCTCAAAGAATAAATACTAGGGCCAAAATACACATTAAATAATCTCTACATTGCTAAACATAAGGAGAAGCAAATCAAAGCAACAATGAGCTGTCATCTCACATCACGGTCTGGCACACATCCAAAAGAACAAGAACAGCCAGTGCTGACATAGATACAGTGAGAAAGGGACTCTGCTTCATTGGAGAAGCCAATGGCAATGCCAATTGGTCCAGCCTTTTTGGAGAACAATATGGGCATTTCTCAAAAAGCTAGAAATTGAACAATAGCACTCCTGGGAATATGACCTAGGGCCTAAAACAGAAGAAATGCCATCTGCATGTCTATGTCTGTTGCAGCACTATTCACAATAGCCAAAATCTGAAAACAACCTGAGTACCCAGAACAGAAGAAACTATGGTTAAAGAAACTATGGCTCAACTACACAAAGGAATACGAAGCAGCCTTTAGGAAAAATGAAGTAACGAGATTTGCTTATAAATGAATAGACAAGGAGAGTACCACACTGAGTGAAAAGACTCAGAGGGAGAGGGATAGACACAGAATGATTGCACTCATTTGTAGAATGCGAAAAAACATAATATGAAACCAGTTTCCAAGGACAGTAGAAACAAGGGCTAGGAGGTTTGGTACAGAGTTGGAAGACTGCTTCAACTGCTTGAGGAAAAGACAGTTGGGCTAGGGAGGGGATCAGTATGATAAAGATAGCTATAAATGATCACTCTATAAGAACTATGAACTACCATGGGGCCAAACACCCCTTCGACTCAGCACTCAACGCTGAGGAAAGAATGGCTGGAGAAATGGACTACATGGAGCGTGCTTCAATTAATAGCTGCCCCACAAATAGAAACCAACTGTGGTTGTATCTGAGAAAAGAAGGGCCGAACGATAGCCCAGCGGGTAGGGCGTTTGCCTTGCACGGCTGGCCTCTGCCGCCCGGTTCAATCCCTGGCATTCCATATGGGCCCCTGAGCACGGCCAGGAGCAATTCCTGAGTGCAGCCGGTGTGACCCAAAAAGGAAAAAAGAAAAAAAAAAGAAAAGCAGTGGAGACAGTTAGCTATTTGACTGTTTCATTTAGAAATGATGAGTATGAAAAAAAAGAGAGAACTGTGAGCGAACGCAAGTAAAGGAACATACATGAGATGCAACAGTGAAAGAGAAAAGGAAGCAAAATATATATATGGTGCTGTTGGTTGACATGTATCTCACCAAAAAAATATGTTAGAGACCTATTTTTCTATACTTGTAAGTGCATCTTTATTTAGAAATAGGGTATATTCAGATGCAATCAAGTTAAGATTGATTATAGGGGCCTAATACAATATAATTGCTTTATATGAAGATAAGACATGGAGTGAGGTTCACTTATACATGGAGGAGGAGACTGCTTGATGATGCATCTTCAAATCCAGTTACACCTAAAATTGTTAAGCATTTACAGAAGCAAAGGAATACACAAGGGAGATTCCCTTCAGAGATCCCCTCAAAGGATTCAAATTTGCTGTTACCTTCATTTGAGACTTCTAATATCTGATATGAGGGACAACACATTTCTTTAGTTTGAAACCACCCCATGTCTGGAACCCCTAATGAAATTAATAGACTTGTGTATGAACGTTAGATCCATTACTTACTGTCCAAATATAGGTTAAATCACTTAAACTTTTCCCCAATAATTTATGGGCACTCACCTTTCTGTGATTGTTTCTCTGAGGCCACTGGCTACCCCTTTAACGACAGTGCTAGCTTTGGGGTCAGCACCACCTGAGATATGAAAAACGAGCCCTTCTTTCTTCTCTCTGTGATAGAAGCCTGAAGAAACTGGATCAGTTTTTCAGGGTCTGTGGTGTTGGCCCAGGGCGCTGGCATCATCTGCCCAGGCCAGAGGAAGGGCACTTCCAGAGCCACTGGACTATGGTAGAAGACCAACACTTGGTACTCTTTCTCCCATAGATACTGGAGACTAACTTCCTGGGCAAAAATTGCTGGGCACATTTTATTTCCATAGATGTCTTTCAGCATCTGGACCAGTTTTTCATGGTGGTATTTCTGCATCCCATAAAAATGGTTGAAGTCCAAGAAGACTACCTCCTTGCGGTGATCTGTGAGAAATGCATTGATTTCTTCAAGGCCTTCATTGACTTTGGCACTGAACAAACCATGAGCAAAGTAGAGCTCATTATCGGGGTCTCTGGGCTTGGTAGAAATTCGAAGATCAAAATAACGGATGCCAGCTCCTAGTTGACCAGTAAAGTTCATCGTCTGAGTGGCTAGCCATTTCCGCATCAGCTTTTTGGCCACAGTTCCAAACACAGAAACAAAATTCTGGACAGTCTCTGGCTGTTCAGGCCCTACTGGAGAGGCTTCATCAATGTAGAAGCTGAAGGAGTCGTGAGATCCTAGAAGAGTAATAAGACACAATGGATTATATCACAGTCCCTTGCCCTTTCCAGTTGCTGTCCCTCTTGAAATGTTCACCTCTTCTTCAAACAAGGTAAAGGATCTGCTAAGAAATATTTACCTAGTTCATCTTAATTCTTAAAATGTTCTTTATTGTTGAGGACTGGAGCAATAGCCCAGCGGGTAGGGCATTTGCCTTGCACGCTGCTGACCTGGGTTCAATCCCCGTCATCCCATATGGTCCTCCGGAGCACCGCCAGGAATAATTCCTGAGTGCAGAGCCAGGAGTAACCCCTGAGAATTGCTGGGTGTGACCCAAAAAAAAAAAAAAAAAAGTTAATTAAAAAAATGTTCTTTATTGCAGCCTACTAGAGTATACTGAGGACTTTAACAGATCAAATTTTGACTTTAATCGATATTTTATAATTAAAATAATTTTTCTACTTCTTTTACAAATGTAATGCATTTATTAGGATTGACTTTCTCAGAGGTGACACAAGTCATCATAAAGCAAGATTTGTGGCTACACCCATTTCTCAAAAGTCCAAAAACTTGTTCTTTCCCATTATGTGGGTTGATATTAAGCCTAGAAGACTTGTTTTGAAGAATAGGAAAGTCATAGACAGATCATTAGTAAAAATATTATTACCTAAATATGTTTAAGAAAGTGTAGAGGGTCATAGGGAAGAGATAAGGTAAGACAGCAGTACAATGCTGGTATATTTAATATCACCTGCCCAAAATTCATTTGGGAAAATGAATCTAAATGTGGCTCAGTACTTCATACATATTGAAAAAACAAATTTTTCCTTATAAGTTAACACAACTGACAGCATTTAAAATTTAACTAATGGACTATTTCTTTCACAGATATTTCCTTTCAATAGTGAAAGCTCTCCTGGGCTTAACTTCCAAATTCAAAATTTCTTAGAAAGTGTCAGACACCTCTTCATTTATCTTCATCAAATAACAAATGGCACGACCAAAAAAATGTAGTGATGAACATACATATGATGTGCTTGAAAGAACAGCGTGTCTTCTAAACTTTTACTATAATCAATAAAGAAAATTATTTCAGATTCTAATTTTGCTTTTTTAAGATTCCACATTCTTCTTAAGTGTGCATAAAATACTAAATGGGTGAAATTAATTATGCAATATGTTCACACATTCAAAAGGAAAGATAATATCACGCTGCATTTGTTATTTAGGCTTCCTCCTGCCTTGTGACTCGGCTTCCTATATAGCTCCTTTGAGAAAGCAGTCTTATCTGATTCATCCACCCTCCAATTATGTGTGTATACACACACACACACACAAACACATACACATTCCCAAACACATTTACATTTTATCATGAACATCTCACTCCTCCACTTATAATATTTTTTGAAAGAATTTTTTCAGTCATATAATATTTACCTTTGTCTATATCCCACTTTTACATATATATGTATATATATGTATATATATATATATATGTATACATGTATGTATACATACATACGTATGTATGTATATATATGTATATATGCACATATATACATACATACATACACAGACATACATATGTCCAACAGCAAGCTATCTTTAGGAATCAAAGAGTGTGGAGTTCAAACAGCATAGTAATCAGTGAAAATATTTTGAAATATGCTACAAAATCTTGACTCACAAACTTTAGGATTTAGGACAGATTGTTTCTACAAACAATCTCAGAGACTCTCAAACATGGGGCAGAGCTGTTCCTTGCTCTCCCTGTGCCCAGCCGTTCATGAGGCAGTCGGGAGGCATGGTGGGTTCTAGCCCTGGCCCACCACCTCAGTAGAGCCTCACAACAAGCCAGACCACCCCCTCACTCCACGGGCGCCGCCATTTTCCACATTTGGACTTCCCTCTCGTCAGAACTCCACCCAGCAGACCAGCCCATAACAGCCCCGCTTAGCGTGGCTGCTTGTGGCCGCACGGTTCATCAAGAAATGCTTTATTTTGAGGTGTTTAAAAGAGTTTGCCTCCCGCTCGGCAAGCCTGGCAAGCTTCTCGTGTTGTATTTGATATGCCAAATTCCAGTAACAATTATATTAGGTCATTCCCATGACCTAATATAATGGTTTGAGGCTCTTTATGTTCCTGTAGCAAGCCAATGCCCCTGGCTCTACTGGCATGAGACAGGACATATGGAGATATTACTGGTGCCCGCTCTAGCAAATAGATGATCAACGGGAAGATCGTGATCGTGATCATTTCTTCAAAATTATATTTTTTAAAAAAATAACAAAAGGTAATTCCAAATACAGAAAAGCCTGATGTTTAATTTCATCTGTAAACTGACCTACCTCTCTCTAGTAGATGTACAAGAAGAAAGTATCAGTACTTTTTGGTTAAGCATAATTTTTATTAGGTATGGCAGTGGCAATTTTAATAGGGATTTTGTGTATATTGATTTATTGCTGTCCAGTCACCTGCTAATATAAATGAAAAAAGCTAAACAAACTGCACTGTGGCTCAAGTAATAAAGTATAACTTTAATGAAAAAAGCCAAGAGGTTAGTATAAAAATAATTATAATTAAATAATATAGGATTAAGATAGTCATAGATAAATGAATAAAACCCATAAAATAAGAGTAAAAACAGTTAACTTCTTGGAACGTGAAAGGAAAGTGGATGAAAGTAATTAGCAACTTTTGCAATAGACCAAAGATAGGATTGTATGCAAGTACAAAAATAATGATGACTATATTTCTTTTGCCATAAATGAGTACTTCTTTGTTTTCAATATAACTTTAGTTGCGCCATTCTATCACATGGTTATGTAATAATGTTTTTAAGTTAAAGCCTAGTATATTCACCAATCTTTAAATCCTGTAGAATTCGATATTAAATTATGAATATTTAGGTAAAAGGTGTTTGGAGAGGTGTGGGGTTGGCCATCTGCAACAGTGCTCAGGACTTACTCTTGGCTCTATGCGCAAGAATTGCTCCTGGCTCTTGCTCAGGGATTGCCCGTGGCTTTGTGCTAAGGGATTGCTCCTGGCGTGCCTCAGGGGAACACAGGTAGTCCCGGGATCAAACCCAAGGTGGCCATATAATAGGTAAGTTCCCTACCCATTGTACTAAAATTCTGACCACCAAAAATGTGTCCCTAAGGTTAAAATAAGTCAAAGTTCAAAATACAATACAGTTAAACATCAGAGGACACCTTGGTGTCCCCGACACTCATTCTAAACCATACACATCAGCAATCATTGCACAGCATCTGGTATGAAACAACCCATCATGGGTGCTTCCTACCAAAAATGATTTGCAAAGAAAATTTATGTATCAATAAAACACAATGTACATTCATATATCATGTGAGAAAATATGCAGTGTTGGCCCACCAAATAATATTTTTATAACTTTTATTTCATTTAGGACTGTTCCTCTCTCAATTTCAATTTTTTTTGCTTGACCATTAATTTGTTTGAACTTAAAGCAACAACGAGCCACATTTTATCTCCTTTCGATAACTGAGAGAATAAAAATGAGCTTTTCCTGTGTCTTTAAAGCGAAGGAGTATGGCCACAAACGAGCCAGTGCTAGGCAAGATTGCTTTGCTTGTAGCTATATCCACAACCTTCAGTTTTCTTCCTGGCCTATGCTTTTGCATGTATGATGACTCAGCACTCTTGGGATCCTGACCTCGTATTCTTCTTTTACTACAACCCCAAAAGCATGACTTGGATCTGAGACCGAATAGTTTTCCTTCTTATTGAAGTGACTTCTCAGCTATGTGTTTGATTTGTCCTCTCTATCCAGCAAGTACTATTGCCATTATCAATGCAGTCCCATAACATTCCTTTGCTCTGTTCCAAAGAAGTGAATTGAACAGAAGAGACTGCTTTCTTTACATTCTTGGAAACAAGCACTGTCATTAGTTTCTTCTCAGTGTGAGAAATCGTTGACTCATTCAGGGGAAATTATATATATATAATTATATATAATTATATAACTTTATATAATAATATATATAAATAATATATATTATACATTTTATACATAAGATTTATACGCCAATATTACTGGTGCCCACTCGAGAAAATTGATGATGAACGGGAAGACAGTGATACAGTGATATATATTTATCTATCTACCTATCCATATATATATATATATCTTCAGTGTGGATGGGTATATTATATATATTAATAGTAACCCAATGGTGTACCAACAGGAAAAGGGCAAATTAATCCAATGATATTCATCATGACTAAGATGATTAAGATATCCATTTGTTTTCTTTCTTTAACCTTTATACAATGTTTTCCTAACATTCTATTAAAATCCTAGCTGAAAACAAACTAAGATTTCTGTCTTAGACTGTTAAGCATGTTAGTTCTCTCGTCATATATTCATTAATTAGCTTTAGTATTTTCTTCTATTTCTGACGAAGGTGTCCATTATCACCATTCGTCAACATATCACTGGAAATACTAGTCACATCAAGTAGGAAAATAAAGAGAATATGAGGTAGTCAAATTATAAAAGTTTAATCTATCACTGTTTCCAGATTATCATGATAATATATACAGAAAGCCTGAAAGATGGCTGAAAATTGACACAAACAAACCTAATACGGTAAAGTGGCAGTCTACAAAATCAATATTCAAAAATCAGTTGCATGTTTTATGAAAACAATAAACTCGAAGAGAAGGAAATCAAGAAAATAATCCTATTTGCGATTGCATTAGTGATAACTCAGAATTTAGGAACTAAGTTAACAAAGGGGATGAAAGATTGTACATAAAAAACTATATGATTACTTAAAAATAATACAAGAAACAAGAAAATGGAAATAAAGCCCACATTTATGGACTAGGAAAATTAGCATTATAAAGCTGAGTTTAGATAACTTTCCAAAGGATTGTACAGATTAAGTGCAATCCTTACCAATATCACAATAAATACTTCAAGGAAATAGAACAACTGTAACTAAAGTTTGTATTGAAACATAAACATCTCTAAATAGCCAATGCAATTTTGAGAAAAATGAAGACAGAAAAATAATTTCTGGCAGGACTCCAGGAATCATATAGGGTGTCAAGGACGGAACCTGGGGTTGGTTGCTTGCAAGACAAATATTTATGCCCCTGTGCTATTCATCTGACTCTCTCTGTATTTCTTTTTATCTTGTTTATGAGCCAAAACAGAAGTTGCCTAATTAATATTAAACTTCCTGAGAATCAGTTTTTGTTTCTCTAAATTTTTGTGTATTTTATATTTTATTGTCTTCTGCTTTTTAAATGCATTAATCATTTGTTTTGAATTAGATTTTAATTTGCTCTTTTAATTTATAATTGGTTTAATTGGCTACTAAGGGTTAAAATTTAGTTACTTAATTTTAGCTTTTTATTCTCCTTAGGCACTTCATGTTAAGTATTTAGTGTTTGATATTAAGCTCTTCTTTAAGCATTATTACAGCTAAATTATAAAATTTGCTCTGCTATTTTAATTCCAATAAATTATTTTATAATTTCCTCTGAACTATGAGACCTTGAGTAATTTATGTTATTTTTCAAACATCTATAATTTCTGAGATGGTTGCTAAATAGTATTTATGATTTAATTGCATTCTTGTCGATGAACATTCTCCGATGAAATAATCCATTTAATTTATTAAGATATTTTATTTGGCAAAATTTTCATGTGTAGTTAAAATAAATTTTTTATTCTACTAGCACTGATTGGAGGAGTGTTCTATAAACATTAAGTAGATTAATCTGATGAAGGAAACTGTTCAAATGTTCCATATTTCTATATATTTAAACCTATCTTTTCTATAAATTGCTGAAAATAATTTTGCATATAACTATAATGAAATTTTTCATTTTTTAATGTTCCATCAGTGTTGTTTCATATCTTAAGGCACTATTATTGAGTCCACAAACTTTATATTTCTACTCTATGAATCTCTTTTACTTGAAATATTTATTTTTATTCTGTGTAATATCTCTTGGTATAGATATTAATGCTGTCCTTTTAACTTTACTTTATGTGTAACATAGATTGCCTGTAGACAGAAATCATTACAAATATTCTTTTATATCCAGTCTAACAATCTTTGCCTTTGAATTTGTTTAGACCATTAACATTTAAGTAATTACTGATAAAATTGGGTAATATTTTGCTATAGGTTTACTAATTACCTCATCTTTTCTTAATGAGTTTTATTTTTCTTCTTCTTGGTATTCCATTTTATCCCTGCTTTTGGCTTTTTTTTTTAGAGTTTCCTATTTTTTTCTACTAAAAAAGTTTCTTTTGTGGGTAAGAGATTCATTTTTATGTGAACTTTAAGAACACTTTAGAAGTACTTGTCAAACAGAATAATGCTGGCATAGGAGTTTTTATTTTTCATAACTATCCAGTAAGTCTGTTCACATTAACTCTAATGCTTACAATTTAATTATTCTTATAAAACCAAAGACAATCTATGACTTTCTGATAACTATTTGATAAATAAAAAGCATTTATAGAGCTTGGCAGGCAATTCTTGGCTTATAAACTAAATCTGAATAATTCCTTTCTTGTTGCTTCGAACAACACCAGAACAGGAAGAGCCCTCCTGCTCGATAATCAGACCATAGAGCTCGCTTCTAACAGTTTAGGCATGAAACAACATATTTCATTCTTATTTCCAGTTCCATGTATGTTGTAAATATTTTTACTCACAGGCATGCTCAGGGATAACTCCTGACAGAGTCAGGGAAACATAAGAAAATTGGTTCTTACTTCACAATTAATCTTATAAATATGTTATTAATTTTTCTTTGCCAAATTAATTAGACTGATAATATATTTTTATTTTTAATAGAAAGACCAAACTTAGAAGAAGCACTCCTTCCCAGCACCTAATCTTGCAGTAGTCCTCCAGCACGTGATCAGATATCTGTGAACTCACTGAAAATTCTTTTTTTTATTTTCTCCTGGCTCTGCACTCGGAATCACTCCTGGCGGCGCCGGACCTATGGGATGCGGGATCGAACCCAGGCGCAAGGCACCTACCCGCTCTATCCCCAGCCCCCTCACGAAAATTCTTGACTTGTATTTTCATATGTGCACTTCACACCATATGCTACATGTATAGGAAATACATTTGCAAGTTTAACCTGGCACCTCACAGAGCATCGAAATCAAGCCTGCGATGAATAATGAAAATAATCATACTGTGATTCTCCTGGGGGTAAGCCTTTACCTTTTGTGTAGTGTAAAGCCTTCTCCCTCATCATATCTCAGAAACAATAAACTGAAGCCAAGACGGTTGGTTTCCTTACTTAAGTCTTTTGAACCAGGATACCAGATGCTAAATTTGCAAAGCACGATTACATCAATGCTTCCCAGGAGAGGAGAAGCTCAATATTCATCCCAACTTCTTTCAACTTGCTGGGTCATTTCCTTAAACCAATAGACGAGCTGACAGTGTATCCTTTAAGAGCGGCAGCGCTCCAGACAGGGGCAGACAAGAGCATCTGTGCCAGCTGTGACCTTGGGTAAAAATATTAAGTCTCTTTTTTCAAGTGAGTTTCTTTTTAAGCACATTCAGTAGGACTGCCGTGAAAATAATTAAAAGGGAAATAGAGAGGTTCCAAATTACTGTTGAAACCAGCTCAGTCATGCGTTTTCCCTTTGCAGCATCTCTCTGGACCCTCCTTCTCAGCGGAGTCAAATGGAGTCTTGCTCCCGAGGTCTGCAGCGCCCGCCATGCTGCAAGGCTAAGCCAAAAATAACAGCATTGCCCACTTCTGTGCCTGGCAAGCCAGCTCTGGTGTGGGCAGTGCCCCCCACCCTCCCAAATGGGGGAAGGTTCCGGACCAGGAAGAATCCATATTGAAATTAGAATGATATTAAGGGGGAAATTAGTGAAGCTGTAGTATTTGCCAAGTCATTAGAAAGAACATTATGCCCAGCCTGCTGTCTCAGACAGGTCCTCTTAGCCAGCGGGGATTTTGCTCAGGGACTCTGACAGCAGGTGGAGATCTTTTGCCCTTTTGGACCAGACCGGAGGGGCATCTACTGGACATCTACTTCCTGCAAAACACCAGACAACTACCACAATTTAAAAAATCATTCATAATGTCAGTACGAAGAAGCCTGAGAAAGCCTGCTCCAGGTAGAACCGTACAGACAGAATCACTTCCAAAGTTCTAGAGATAATTAATAGTCCAAGCAGAGGGTGATAACAAATCCCAGATACATGCAATCATTAAGGCTGTCTTTGTTAAAATGTTAATGTATATGGATCACTGGCAGATCTTGGTAAAATTTGATTTAATCTGTCTGGGATGGGGGCATGATATTCTAAATTTACACAAAGCTATCAGCTATTAGTAATGCTATTTCCAGAGCCACATTTGGAAAAGCAAGCTAGTTAAGGTAATACTGGTAATACTGGTCTCTTCTGGCTCATCAGTTACCAGTTACATGGCCTTTTCTCTTCGCTTCCTAGGTCCCTCACTCCCAGCCTATTCATTTTCTGTTTCTGTCTTTCTGCCTGTCTCTGTCTCTCTTTCCCACTCCCTCTCTCACACACAGAGACACACACATTATGGGCACAATGCTGTATGTGCAATTTCCCAGTTGGGAGGTGTCATAATGCTCAATCTGTGGGTTATTGGTTAAATACTATGCTGTGTCACAAGGAGAATTCGTTATAATTAATTTCTCTTTATGCATTAAAATATCTATTTAAATATTTATAATACAGCAATTATTTTGGTCATTTTGAGACCAGTTATTTATTAATGCTCATATGAACACCGGAAGCTTATCTGCACATTGTAATCAATAAGCCGAACACGAAGTTCCTGGCCACAGAACAAGGCAATAGCGGATCTCAGTACAAGGCATTCTCATCGCCCCCTTATCTTTGCGGTCACCCAGCTGCTTGCTTTCAAATGTCTGTATTTCTAGGTACATTATAACCACTGTACCAGATACCCTGAGTCAAGAGAAAGATAAACCAAAGAAGAATAAATAAAAAGGGTTGGAGTAGTGTCCATGAAAGAAATGTAGCCATGACGAGGGAGAAAAATAAACATGTTTTATAAAACATCTCGACTGTGTCTATTTGAGCAGAACATTGACAGGAACTCAGAAAGGCCTTGTCTGTTGGTAAATCATCTGGGAGCATACAAGAAGAAAACCACATTTTTCCTGACATTCTGTTCTGCCTCAACTCTAAAGGACAAGCACAAGACATTCTGGGCCTCAGAGAGAGATGTGGCTTATCCAAGAGGAAACATAAGAAAATTCGTTCCACACAGCAGCTTGTCTCCCATTCACTGCCCCCATGATTCTCCCAGAGACTGAAAGAGTCTGAGGAGCCTCTCACCGCAGGTGACTCAGGGTTCTTGATGAGCGATCTTCTGATGCTTCACTCCAGTCATGCAGGTTTCTGCTTGTCAAAAACACTAAACTTATTCCAACATAGTCTCTGAACTTGCTACTTCTGGTGCCTGGAAGACTCTGCCCTTGTACTTTGCATGGCTGCCACCTTTATTTTCAAGTCTCAACTTTAATGATATCTTTTTTTTTCTTGCAGCATTTTTATTTTCTTTTTTTTAAGTATTTTATTATACCACTGTGAGATATACAATGACAAAGATATACAATTAAAAAGTGCATATTTGGGTTTTGGTCATACAGTGTTCCAGTACCCGTCCCTCCACCAGTGCCCATCTCCCACCACCAATTACCCGGTTCCCTCCCCCTCCCCCAGCCCCACCTCCATGGCAGGTTCTTTATTTCTTTCCCTTTCTCTCTATCTCTTTTCCTTCCCTTCCAGACTATGGATTACAGAACATACATTAAAGGGTTGTCATGTGTATCTTTTTTGCCTGTATTTAATGCTCAGTTCTAGGTTGGTATTAGTACCCTCAACAATTGTTAGCACACTGTTCCATTTTCTGTCTTACCTAACCTCTGACTCCCACATGACTAAATAAATCTTCTATATCTAAATTATTCAACCCTTCCTTGCTGCCTGTCATTCAGTATCACATGATAAGCTTTATTTTCTTCATAGTATTTATCACTTGTTCAAGTCTCATTTTATTTAATTGCTTATTACCTCCTCTTCCCCACACTAGAATATAAATTTGAGGAGAATAAACATACAATCTTCCTTGCTCATTATTGTATCTCCAATAAAAGCCACAGGAATTGCACATTAAAAGATACACAATAAGTACATTGTATGAAATGTCTTTCCATCTCTTTAAACCTCAAGATACTCATCTATAAATGTGACTGATAGGATACCAACATAGAAATATCACAATATAAAATAAATGGCATGTAACAGACATGGATCACAGAACATAAAAACAAACTTCTTTATCTCTGTTGATTACTATGTCTGCACTCTGAGCTCTGAGCGCAAAGAGTTTCCTGCCACATATTAGGCCGAATAATTAATGTAGTAATCACTTGTATCACTTGTATCACTTGTCTTCCGTTCATCATCGATTTGCTCGAGCAGGCACCAGTAACATCTCTATATGTCCTGTCACATGCTAGTGAGCCCAAGGGCATCTGCTTGCTCCAGGAACATAAAGAGCCTCAAACCATTCCATCAGGTCATGGGAATGAGGTCTATAATTGCTACTAGTATTTGGCATATCAAATAAGACACACGAAGCTTGCCAGGCTCTGCAGTGCAGGTGGGGTACTCGTGTAGTCACCTCTGATCTGCGGCTGCAAGAGGCCACGCGAGCAGGGCTGTGATCAGCTCTTCTGCTAGGTGGAGTTTGATGAGAGGGGAGTCCGGATGTGGAAAATGGTGGCCCCTCATGGTGGGGGGGTCCTTTGGCTTCTTAAGAGGAAGATTGTAGGAAGGATCATACTAGTTTGCACTCAAGTAGGCGAGTGTGACCCTTTCAGTATATGGAGAACAAGATTCTCAGAATCACACTGGTGCAGATAATAAATAAGAAGGACCTTGTGGGTACCATCTAGATTTCATGAAGCTCATGAATTTTTTTAAGTAAAAGATTTTATTATGGAGTTTTAGGATGGGTAAGGAGTAGAGAAAGTGAGGGGGAGAGTACACATCTCAAGAGGGGGAGATGCAGGCTGCTCCAGAGGCAGAGAGCAAGCCAATGTAGTAATATATTTAAAAAAAAATAAGTTCTTAGAATTACTCAGTGAAAATACAATATATTTGGGATATGCCTACATATTTAGGGATATATATTTAATATGCAAAAAAATAGTAAAAATTATCGACCTCATCCCCATGACCTGAAGGAATTTTTTGAGGCTCTTTGTGTTCCTGAAGCGAGCAGATGTCCTTTGGCTACACTAGCACTTGACAGGACCTATGGAGATGTTACTGGTGTCCACTCGAGCAAATAGATGAACAATGGGAATACAAGTGATACAGGTGATTTAGGGATGCTTCAGATAATGTGTTGTGAAGTTCTCTGTCTTTTTTTTTAATTTTCTGGTCCCTAAATTCTCTTTCCTACTACAAATGCAGCAATTTCAAGCTCCACTTATTCTAGAAGACTTTTTCTGAAGCACATGCCCTAACAGGTTCTTTCCACAAGTGTTGGTGCTGCCCCTGAACCCAGCACCAGAACCCACAAGTTTTTCCCAACTCTAGCCACCTATAGGATTTTAGATATAAGGAAACTTATTTTATGACCATCACTCCCTATTCTTCTCCAAACAGTTTAATCCTTGTAAAAGATATCCTTCAATAAGGGTAATTGTCATATTTAAGAAATAAGTAACATGAGAAAAGGAAATGTAACTGATAAGGGGAGACACAGCTACCACCCAGTCAGCCCAGTTTCCCCATTCCTCTGTAGGAGCTAGGTAAGACTTTGTTTTTATCACGCCTTTCTCTGGGTTCTCCACTGGAGTAACCCTAGAGAAATCAATCCCAGAATCGGGGTCAATTCCCGATAACTATAGGTGGTGCTCTGATATATTCAATGCACAGAATAAATAGCCCTGGGAAAACACAGGGGGAGATTAGGAAGAAATTTCATCCATATAACTAAAACTAACTGTTCTGAAAGGGAAAAATGAACTCAGTTGTGTCTTCCCTCTAAAGAGAAAACAAATATGAAACATGGCAAATAAACAGTCCAATGATTACACTCTTAGTTTTGAGAGCCAGAAGGTCTCTGAAGCCTATTTAGCTTTGTTCTTGCATGTCTGGCAGTACTGGTTTTCCTTTTTATGAATAATGAAAATCTAAAATAACACAACATTGCCCTTAATCATGTTTGTGCTATGGAAAGAACATCTTCTTGAAATATAAGCCTTTGATTCTGGGATGCATTCACAAAATATCACTTCTGGACAATAGCCGGATCTTTCCTTATCAAAGAAGTGTTTGAGGCAAGGGGATTATGTATTCCTTTGGTCTTCCTTCCAATATCTATTTCTTTCCTCCCCTTTGGGATATGAGATTTGGATGTGTAGAGATTGTGACAACTCCTTCTGCTGTCCAACCTCGCAGCAGAGCTTGGTTAAGAATTTCTGTCTGTATCAAAACGTGGATCAGGAGGTCTTGTACAAGGTGGAAATTACCACAAACATGTGGGAGTCTGAGATTAGGTAAAAAGAGAAGGGAACAGTGTACCAATAATTGCCGAAAGTGCTATTACCCACAGAACTGAGCATTAAATACAGGCAAAAAGATACACTTGATAACCTCTAAGTATAGTATTACAATCCACAAATTGTAAGAGAAGGAAGAGAGAGAAAAAAGAGAAAGAGAAATAGAAAGATAGAAAAGAGATAAAGAACCTACCATAGAGGCAGGCTAGGGGGGGGGGAGGGAATTGGGGACATTGGTGGTGGGAAATGGGCACTGGTGGAGGGATGGGTGCTGGAACACTGTATGGCGAAACCCAAACAAGGACATTTTTGTAATTGTTTATCTCATGGTGATATAATAAAATATATTAAAATATGTCTGTCAAATAGACTGACTGGGGATGTGGGAGGGAGGCTGAGGACTCAGGTGGAGGCAAGTTGGCTTTGGTGGTGGGACTTGTGCAGAACATTGTATGCCTGAAACTCTGAATAGCTTTGTAAGTCACAGTGTCTTACTAAAAACTGATAATAAAAGAAAAAAAAGAATTTCTGTCTGTAGACCAGGAATACACATGCAGACTAATTTCTAAAATCTGGAACATGGACATCACTGTTTGACCTAATAAGACTAACGTTACCTTAATGCTACATGCTCCTTTGTCCTATAAATCCAAGAACCTACACATATTACCTGATGTACACATGTTGTTATTGCAAAACATATTTAATTCAACGATTTAGAGAACTGCTTCTTACAAGGGTGAGAATCAGTTCTTACACTGTGATTTAGACAGATGTTAGATAGGTATAAATACAATAGCATGCAAAGATATTCAAAGCGTTATTTAGGCACCAATTTAGTAGGTACAAAATGATCACCTGAAAGTCCACCAAATGGAAAAGAATTAAAAAAGAAACCTACCTCTTTGGGGAGAATGAAGGAAGAGGGTGATCTCCCACACAGTGCTCAGGGGACTAGTGGTCATTCTCAGCAAAACTTGGCCAACCAGGCTAGTGCTTCAATGCTATGGCCTGGGGATGTGGTGCAACTAAAGGTCAGTGGTGCTTAGGGGGTCTCTATACCCAGAAGTGCATGTGAGGCTTGGTTGTATAAGGGCTTACTCCTAGCCACTAAGATATCTCCCTGACCCTCAAATAATTGCTTTAAGAAAATTACATACTTTTTGGTAAAGACATTTTACAATACCAGATTATTTCTGCTGTCCTCTGGTAGTAACTGTTCATACTGGATTTGGATTATATTCAGATATGTACTCCTCATCTTAACTCACTACTGTTCTCTTCAGGAAAAAAAAAAATAATAATGCCATGATAATCATTCATTTTTCAAGATTATTGGTTGAAATGAAACATAAACCTAAACCAAAAACAATCACAATAAACCTTATCATTTATCATATTGTTTGTTAAAATGAGTGTTTAATTCTGGAATTGATTCTCAATTACACCAGTTTATTTATATTTACTATTTCATATGAACCAAGTAAATATTCTGCAAATGAATGAGTCCAAACTTACATCACATTAAGTCATAATAAAGGCACTGTTATGCTAGTATAGACAAAGCAAAAGATCTCAAAGGGCCATTTAGATTTTTACAATGAATTTAGAATAACTTAAGTAAATTCTAATCAAATAGACAAATACTGAACTCTAGTTATGGGAGAGGAGACATAGTAAGTACTATGCATATGTGAAATCTCAAGTGAATACTTTAAAAGTAAAAATAGCTCAAAAAGAGGTCCCTGCATTAAGATATTTAAAATGAAAAAAATCTAGAGAACACTACTAGTGATTTATTTATACACTCAGTATACTTGAACTGCAGTAAATTTAGCTTAGCTGAATTATGTTTTTTGGCTATGTATTTTTTCTCTTTTATTACTTTTAGTCTAGATAATGATCTTCCTACTCATGAAGTATTAGAGTTTTCAAACTTTTAGTATAAGCCGTCTTTGAATCTCAGTATAGTTTCATGTCTGCATTTTATAACAGAGCAACAATTTTTTCCTGCTAGAAGAGAAATACATAAAATCAACTTGATTTTTTTTTTATTTAAAACCACGGATGGATCTGGAGAATACCAGGCTGGGATGAACTTAGTTAAAAGGAGAGGGAAAGATACAGAATAATCTTTCTTGGTTATGGAATATAAAGAAACATAGTAAAGAAATAAGACATGGTCAGAGGCAACAGAACATGAGAATGGATCCATCTGCAAAACTGAGCTTACCAAGGTGGGGGTGGGGGTCTAAACGCTGGATAGGGTCACACTGAAATAATGGTGGAGGAAGGCAAACGTGCTGGTGAGGGGCATGACATGGCATCATTTTAGGCATGAACTCCCCCTTATTAACAGTATTAAAATCACATTTTATTTCAATAAAATTTAATAATAACAATAATGCATATTTGAGCTAATAATAAAAAGAAGGAAAAAAACTTGTTAAAATCAAATCAAAGAGCCAAGAAATACAATAGGGGTAAGTCAACCCCAAAGTCTTGGATGCCTCTGAACAGGAAATATTTACATATGATGACTCTTTGAGACTCTTGCAATTCAACTGCCAAGGCAATTTGTCTCGACCTTATCTCTAGGTTAAGGGGTGGGGATAGTCAGAATTATCTTGGGGGAAGCAAGTTATATTCAGTTGAAGTCAGATGCACTGCAGACTTCAGTTATATTGATACTATTTTATGAAGTGGGTATGAGGACTATATTTTATTTGTATATAAATTACAAATAAATATATACATAATATCTCTGCTTTTAAAAAAGTCTATAACAAACAAAATTAAAGTAGAATCATTTCTAGTTCAGAAACCATTTAAGGTACAGCTATTAAATAATAAGTAGATTTAGAACTCCAAGAGTTGGAGAGGTAGTACAGCAGGTAAGGTGTTCGCCTTGGGTTCAGTCTTTGCAGCCCCATACAGTCCCAAACTTGCCAGCAGTGATCTGAACACAGAGTCAGTACTAGACCTAGCATTGCTGGGTGTGGCCTAAAACCAAATAAGCAAAATTACAGCTACAAACTCTCAACTCCAAATTCCCTGCTTTATATACAATTTAAGAAAGAACACTTTTTCAAGAAATTCTAGAAGTTTTACACTTTCTTGAGGACTTTGGCTGAGTTTTAAGAATAAATCAATTTCAGGAGGCCTTATCTAAGATTAATATAGCATGGGCTCTTGGGTATAGCTCAAAGGCAGGCTTCCCACTTCCATCGTCAGTGGAAATGTTTTAAAATCCATTGACGAATGGGTTTTTATGTTGGGATAGAATTTATTGATAAATCCATGCTTTCTTTGACCATTCTCTTCATATTGACCTTGCCCATTTCTAATTCGTAGGACACTTTTTAATGCACCATAATCACTTGGGCCTCAGTACTAGCCTGTATTTCAAAAATATATAAATTTTATTCTTCAATAATACCTCTTAAAACCAGATTTTTAGCACTTATGTATTTGCTTTTTGTAAATCACTTATGTTGAGATACTGGAATTTACGATACTGTTAATTATACTAAGATTCATTTTGCAGTTTTTACATTGCCAAGTAAATTGAGTGCTATAAGTGTTTTTATCTATTAAAAAATATATTTGAGGTAACGAGTCCTATACTGTGACTTGCCCAAAATATGGACTATAGCTACTAGAGTATCAACAGAAAACAGATTGCACAATCCATTTAGGATAATTCAGGGAGAGTTTATTTATAAACCATGTGTATGGAAGGGGTACAAAAATCATATTCAATGTAATCTCTGAAGGCTAGTAACACTTAAAGTACTGTTACTGCGCCTAGCCAAGGATAAGGAGTGTTAGAAGAAATTAAAAGGATGAGGCTGTAATGGAGCCTCATTATGTGAGGAACAAGGATCTTATGTATAGGGCTTAACCCATTCAAAATCAAGCTTAGAGGGGTGGGATGGGGGTCTAGAGCAATAAATACCCAAAGACTAATTCCCTATATCCATTCAAGAAATCTTCGTTGGTCAAACATAACTGTGAACTTAGTGCTCAGAGAATGAAGTTTCATTATTCTAAAGCCAAGGGCAAGGTGAAGGAGAATGGAGAGACCCTGCTAGATCTGTTGTATACTTAAAATATACAACATCTAAACACAAAGTTTGGCTATAGAGTCTCCTAACTCTAAATTCCCTATCAACCAGTGTTGGGTCCCTTTAAGAGATTTAAGAGATTCCTTGAAGGGATGGCTTTTACTTCTTAAAGGGGTGGCTGATATCCAAATCATGGGAACATATAAGAGTTGGAAAAACAGTTGAGGAGTCAGTTAATACTGGGTTCTCAGCCTGGCTGGCAGGAGTGAGTTGGAGGAGCAGAGAGCCTGACAGGATAGAGTTAGAGGAGCAGAGAAAAGGTTAGCTGAGTTTGCCTAAGGGCAGAGCAAGGAAATAGTCTGAAGGAAGTATTAAAGGGAGGTCAGCACCTCTGGACTGGTTCTGTACCTAATACTGTCAGTCAGCCACACAGCTGAAAACTGACAAACCAGAACATAACTCTTTAAAGTGCTAAATGGATTGAGTTGATTTTGAATGAAAGCTCCCAAGAAGACAGAAGCTCTGACCACCAAAAGTTGAGAAAGAGTCTTCTGGGGGTGGGTCTTGGGCCATTTCCTACTCATGAATTAGAATCAGATCCAAGAGCTGTACTCAGAGCAGATGGGGAGCCCGTGTAGTACCCAGGGCCAAGAGAGTGGAATGTTCCAAACAACAAGATCCATTTAGCTTCTTCTTTTGCTGAACAGTGATACAACGTAGCATACGGCAAGGAGGACATTATGGGGAGTGTAGGATCATAGCCAAAAGACATCTCTGGTTCAGAAGGGAGGCTGGTTTTCAGAAATTAAGACGCTATTCTGTGAATTGAGAACCATTTCTGTGAAGTGTCTTTGATGTGAAAACAGATTTTGTGGAACATACAAAGTCCAAGAACTATCACTGCCCTTTTCTCCAGGTCGCAGGCCCCAAGTTCCTCTGAAAAGGATCCAAGTTATCAAAGACAGGAGAAGATACAAATATTTTTGTGGGTTTCAAGGCAGAGACAGCTCTACTAGCCTTCCATTACAGCAGAGCTTCAGGGACATTCATTAATACAACAGAAGCAAACAGAAAGGACATATCCTAGGAACAACCATTAATTAAATTACTTGGCATGTGCAGAGATAACAGAAACAGAGGTAAGCACATTTCAGGTGAGATAGCAGGTGTTTCTAGACCTCTACATCTCCTTCTCATTTGTGGTCAATGTAAGTAACACTTAATATTCCATTGTAGACATACGCTGATGGACTTTTAAGACAATCAAGTGAGGTGTTTTGTAAGTTTTAAGGCTCTCAACTTGGACTGCATGAGGTCCCAGGAAAGAATATCCTTCTCAATTTTAGGGAAAACCTTATGCTCATACCTGTGTTGCAAACACACTTTCTCTGCTGGAATTGGGTGCATAAAGTAATGGAGAACATCTTTTTAGGGGTGAATTGCAGGTCCCTGATGAAATCCATGGTCAGTTTCACCTTTCTACCCAGAAACTAGGATCCAAAAGCAGATCTCATTTGGCTTAATACCGAGAGTAACTCAAGGTGCTGTCTGGTAAGACTGTAAAAGAACTCTCTTCCCTCTCGGTTGACACAGTTAGACATGAAGGCAGAGAAGATTCCTCAAGAATCAACAGGAAGGGGGTGTCAATCAAGCCTCTGAGAAATCTTTGGAGAAATCCCAGGGGAAGAGAAAAAAAAACCTAGAGCACAATGACATGGTAATATTAACTTCTCTCTGATTAGCAGCTAATTGTTGCCAATAAGCTTACTGACCTTTCCCTGACAATTAGGACACTGCTGCCATGACAAAGCTCTGAGTTAGGGTGCAGATCTCTACCATGGGGGCTGGTGCAGCCTGGATGTCTCTGAGGAGGCACAGGAAGCTCAGCAAGCAAAGGTGACTCTGTGTATCTGAAGAGAGCAGCCCAGGTAACTCGTCTGCATTGAAGTCTGATCTTTTGCACATACAAACCCGTGTCTGAGCAGACTGGGCAGATTGTTGAAGATTAGGATACATAGAATAAAGAAAATAACATATATTTGCAAAAAAATCTACTTCTATCTTGGAATTATATAAACTAGAAATGTATATTTCTAGTGCAATGGCATATCAATCAGATCACTAGATCACTAGACATCCCGTTGTTCATTGATTTCCTCGAGCAGGCACCAGTAACATTTTCATTTGACCCTATCACGTGCCAATGTAGCCCAATGGCATCTGGTTGATTCAGGAATATGAAAAGCCTCAAACCGTTCCTTCAGGGTCTTTACAAGGAAGTCTGACCATCTTGTAGGTGGGCGGCCAGGTGATCTTTTGACATCCCGTGAGATCCAGTCGGTAACAGCTCTAGTCCAGCGGTTGTCTCCAAATCGCATTACATGTCCAGCCCATCTGATTGTCGATGCCTTGGCAAACAAGACAGCATCCCTGAGTGATCATTGATGTCAAAAGAAGGGTTCGGCAGGGTGATACCATTTCACCAAAACTCTTCAGCGCCACCCGCGAGATCATGCGACAATTAGAATGGTTAGGAATCAATCAGATAACAAATGAAATCTCTTCACATTTTGAGGAAAAAGTCCCTTTGGCTAGGGTGAGATGATGTGGGGCCAATCTCTTCAAACTGACAGGATATTGTTCTAGAAGTCAAGTCATAAGTATAACATATTTCTAGAATATTGATTTTATTTGATGTTTAAAGAGATATGTTTATTTTTGTTAACTTCCCTCATCAACCACAGAGATACATTAAGGATAAGAGAAAGACTTTCTTCACCCTTGGAGAAGCTGATTTCTCCTTTGAGTATCTCTCTCTCTCTCTCTCTCTCTCTCTCTCTCTCTCTCTCTCTCTCTCTCTCCTCACTGCTCTCTCTCCTTCCCTTTCCTAAAAAGCCTCCAAATAAAATCGGGTTGCTTCATAAAAAAGTATAAGAGAACACAAGCTTTTTCTTATTTAAGACAAAATATAAACCTTCAAAGACCTTGTCTCTTGTCATAAGCTACATTAAACAGGAAGAGCTCCATAAGCCGTATTTGAGGGCTGTTGTCTAATATCATCCTTTAGAAATAATTGGGGCTAGGGGAGATGGCTTAAGGACTGGAGGGCACAATTTGTATGAGGAAGCCCCCAGGTTCAATCCCTAGTATTCATGGTTTCCCGGCTGGTTCCTGAGCAACAACAGGTGAGATTACCAGCACCCCCCCCCCCGCCCGCCCAAGACAAAACAGAACAAAAAGAAAAGAAGTAATTGGGGTGGTACTTTTCAAGGATTTGTTGGTGATGTAAATGGAATTTGAAGAACAGGATGGTAGAAAGAGCCTTAGACTGTAAAAAATCACATAGACTATATTCATTTGGGGAGGCAGGGCTTGGGGATATGGAGCAGTCTTTACCTAACATTTAGCAATGTTAGGTAATGTTATGCTAGCCAAATCTGAAGCTGAAAATGCATACCTTCACTCACAAGTCCTCTTCACAAGCTGATGACTTATGCTAGCTATAAGACTCCTAAGCAGTGAAACACCCACTCCCACATCTTCCAGCCAGTTTCCAACTGAACACATGTTCACTCACAAACTTTCTTAGACATTGTTATTCCAACAGTGCCATGGAATCATTCATCAAGAAAAGAAAGGGATGATCTTCAAATATTTGTCACTTCCTGATTGTGTGAAGTTAGAGGGGGCCAAAGAGCTGGCACAGTGGGTAGGGCACTTGCCCTCCATGTGCAGACTGAGGTTCTATACCTGGCATCCCATGCGGCTCCCCCTGGCCTGCCAAGAGTATTCACTGAGCATAAAGCCATGTGTCCTGAGCACTGATAGGTGTGACCAAAAATTCAAAAATGAAAGAAAAAGAATGAAATGATAGACCATGCAACTAAAAAAGCTTTCATTGTTTATCAGTTGATGTACCCTAATCTGGGGAGAGTAGTTGAGCTTGAAAACAGCCAAGGCTGAGCCACAAGGAAACAGAATTCTGGTTCTGCCATCTTGGAGGGACTATGAAGGCAGCTACAGTCGTTGATAATGAGTTTCACTGTATATTAAAATGAGTTTTGCCTAGTCGTTCTTTATCACTGAATCTGGGTTCCAAATCATCAGAACATAAATGTTCTTTGATAACAAAATGATAAATGGCTAGATTTATTGATGGCTGAAGTTGTGAAAATGGCAAAGCGTATTGTGAAACAAATATACTTGTAAAAGGAAGTATAATAAAGGATAGATTAAAAAGGTCAAATAAACAAGAAGTGAAGAACTTAAGATCTATGATTTTTAATAAGTGATAATGTCTATTTACAATCAAATTGATCCAAAAAATACAGAAAACTTGTTTGAGGAATAAGTTATGTAGCAATTAGTGACATATATAAAAATGCTAGAAAAACATTTAGCTTTTCATAAACTTTTATGCCTCTGGAAACATGTATCTTAGGAAAGTAAATGCATGCAAAGCATTGGATATAATGCCAACTTACCAAAGCATCTCCTAGTTGTTTTAAGCAAGAACACACTAGAGAAAGCCTAATTTTGAATGCTAACTTTGACATTTCTTAGCTGCATGATCTTAAGCAAGTTACTTTACCTCACTATTCCTTAGTATCGTGCTAATATCATACGAATAATACTGACCTCATAAAGTTTCTCAGAATTAAGGGAGTTAATATTTGTAAAACATATTTAATGGTTCTTAACATAAAGCAAACACCATATAAGTATTTATAGATAAATACATATATTTATTTAATGTGCTTCCCAGAATAAAGAATAAATACAAGAAACTTTTCTAAGTAATGTGAATCATAGTTTCTTGGAATTCTTATAAAATTAAATAATAAAACAAAACAGTGAAATCAAAAATTTTCTTATCTTTCTATGGTTAACTATAAAATAGGACTTGTTATATTATTAAAATATTTGCAGCTTCAAGCAGCATAAATTCTCCTGATTTGCCTTTAAAAAAGGGAGATTTACTAAAAATACAGAATAATTCACTTGCACCTCTGCCTAAGACTCCTACTCTATAAAAATTAACTCAGAAAGCTTGTAACAATATTCTCTGAACTGGTGTGTGCCGAGTGTCCAAGAAAAAAAAAATATTTACTAGCTTATTGACTTTCACTAGTATCTTTCCAAGAGACCTTCAAGGTAACCATAGTATTACTTGGAATTAAATCAATTAAATATAAACAATTATTAAAATGTGTTATGGGGCATGAAGTATTCATTATAAAATGATTATTAAAATTATGAAATCTGTGTTTAATAAAACTTAAAACATGGTGAAATGTAAAGAAAATAGAGAATTTTTCCCTGGAAGGCAGAAAATTTTGGCAGAATTTAGAACTCCATCCCTTGGGCCCATCACAACATTTCCATCTGCTGCTTACCAAGCTGGCTTTAGAAACAACTATTTTATCCCAGCTTTGGCCAACCAAACAGTTGTCCTCTAATTCGAATTTGGCTAAATTATCTTCACTTGGAAATATGGAAGGAGGAATTATCTGCTGAGAAGCTCATTATAACATGGGCAAGAGTCAGAGCAGATGCACAAATCATCAGAGTTGGAGAAGATCCTCCCAACTCTCTGGGCTAGAAATCATTGGTCTGCTTCCACTTGGGCACTTAATCCCTCACTGACAATGTTTTTAATCCCAAATACTAGATTTGGGACTATCAATCAAAATTTTGCTTAATGTAATGATGATTTTAGATGGCACTGTGGTCTCTTTTTTTGGTTCAAGGAATAGGAAATCTATAAAAGTGTTACTCTTTGTGTTTGAGAGAGTGCTAGGGATAAAAAAGAAAGCACATTGTATACATAGAATTCTTGATGTTTTTGTATGAGACCCATGATTCTGAATTAAAAAATGGAAAAATTCAACTTTAAAGTTGTCACATATCATTAGAATACTTATCATTAGAATACTTAAGATTTGATAAGTGACTGGATTCTTTCTCCAATCATAAATCTCTATGATACTAGATCTTTAGTATTATTTGTATATATACATTGTTGAGCTGTGATTAACATACAAAAAGTTGTACATATCTATACAGATCTTGATGAGTTTGGCAATTAGTATAGATCATGAAACCACACCAAGATCTATCCATAAACGCATTCTCAAATTGTGTTCACTTAATATTTTTGCATATTACTTGGTGATACTGTTGCATTAAGCTACCTATTTATTTATATAGAAAATGCCATACATAATAAACATGTTCTAAATTTTTGTCAAAAAAGTAGAATTATGTGGAGAAGTTTTAGATAGTATATGACAAGAAGGAAAATAGTTAATAGATAGTACAGTAGGGTCAAACTGTTTGTGTATATATTTCACCTTTCTGTTATTCACTAAAAAAGAAAACTAGTAGGACAAAATTCACTCATCTTTTAAATTTGATTATTTCAGACAAAAATTGGAGAATTTTTACATGAAAACCCAGAGAGGAATTTCTTATTGATCTGACTATCTTGCTGGGCCATTATCTACAATATCTAATAAAAATAGGGCATTTGAAGGTTAAAAGCAGATAGTTTCAGAAGCCAGATGTCACTTTGTTATAATAAATTTAAGATGGAAATAGAAATGTGATTATCTACAATTTCAAGTTACTTCCTTACAATGGATGTGATAGAAACCAGTTCTGTGATGCTTGTACTATGTGGAAGCATCTCATATAGACACTTGGGGATTGTCTATAATATGATTGTCTATAAATGTCTATAATAAGATGAGCAAGAAGGTGAAGGTAAGCAGAGGTGAGAAGAGACTGAAGATAACAAAACATGAAGTAAATATATGAGTTCTCTGAGAGCTAATGTCTTCTACCTACCACCCAATGTCTACCCATACAGGACCCAGTTTTTCAGCCCTTAAATCCAGTAAGATTATTTAGGTTGACAATAAACCAAACCAAGATTCTAAGAGTCCCCCTTGAACTTATAAGTCTCCTTTTCTTCATATATAATTAAATACAAAAACAGCCAGGTCTGAGAGATAATGCAAACATTTGCCTTGCATTCATCTGATCTAGGTTAGATTTCCGGTATCCCGTATGGTCCCCTGAGACTTCCAGTACAGAGCACAGAGCCAGGAGTGAGCCCCTGAGAACAGCGAGTTGCAGCCCAGAAATAAAAAAACTAAAAACAATTTTTAATGCAGGAATTATAACCTCATAGTTGAATTAAGGATAGAGGAGTTTCTTTCTGAAATATTATCATTGGCCCATTATTGGAAGCCTGCCTCAGTGCTGGAGGAGAGGACAATTGGGATAGATAAGGGACCACTACGATAATGATGCTAGAAGTGATTGCTCTGGATGGGAGCTGCATGCTGAAAGTGGTAAAAGACCAAACATGATGATCTCTCAGTATCTGTGTTTTGAACCATAATGTCCAAAGGGAGAGAGGAAGGGGGAGGGGAGAGAGAGAGAGAGAGAGAGAGAGAGAGAGAGAGAAAGTGCCTACCATAGAGGCAGGCTAGGTGTGGGGGGCGTAGCAGAAGGAGACTGAGGACTTTGGTGGTGGGGAAGTACACTGGTGTTGGAACACTGTACGCTTGCAACACGTCATGAATAGCATTGTAATTGTGTGTCTCACAATAAAAAAATTAATGCAATAATTGAGAAATTCAGTTGTTTGTTAAAGCTGAAAAACTCTCATTTCTTTGAGAATTCTTCACTGTTTCTCTGATGGCCAGTATAATGTTTTTCCAAAGATAAAACGTTAAAAGAGTTAAAACATAAAAAGAGAGAATGGAGTGGAAAGAAAGAATATATACCCAATTTGGGATTACTAATCTCCTACTTATTTATTTATAGGGACTTAAAATTTTTGGTGATTAAACTATATGCCAATTGTGTTTCTTTTTTTAAATGTACATGACTCCAGGAAATATTTCAAACTATTTTTTTCATGGTCTTTTTTAAAAATATTTTATTATATCACCGTGAAATATACAATTACAATGCTGTTCATGTTTGAAGGTTTCGGTCACATAGTATTCCAGCACCTGCCCTCCACCAGTGCCCATTTCCCACCACCAATGTCCCCAATTCCCTCCCCTCTCCCATAGCCTGCCTCCATGGCAGGTTCTTTATCTCTTTTCTCTCTCTCTCCCTCTCTCTCTTTTCCTTCTCTTATACATTGTGGGTTGTACTACATACACTTAGAGGCCATCATGCACATTTTTTTTGCCTGTATTTAATGCTCAGTTCTAGGTTGGTATTAGCCCTTTCGACACTTATTCACAGATGTTCCCTTCTCTGTCTTACCTAACCTCTGACTCCTACACGTCAAACTATTTTTTTGAAAGCACAATATACCAGGAAAAAACAAGACATAATGCTGAATTCCATAATAGGAGCATTCATAATTTTTTGTTTGTTTCAGACCAAATTGTTCATGCTCAGGGCTCACTTCTAGCTCTGTACTTCAGGATTACTCCTGGTGGTGCTCAGGGGACTATACATGGTGTGGAGGATTGTTCCAGTCAGCCACATGCAAGACAAGTGTCCTACCCACTGTACTATCTCTTTGGCCCCTAGGGAAGAGATCATGCTTGTAATGCTTGAGCCCCCAGCAGAATTTGCCAGTCAGTGTGTCTGGGATCGATAGTTGCGGGAAAATAAGTGGAAGAAAGAAAATGGTTTTAAATGGCAAACAGAGAGGTGATAAAATATGCTCATTGTCTCTGATTATCATGGAAATAGAATAAAATGACAATGAGATATATCATCTCCCACCGGTAAGAACTACCTCTCTAAACACCAGAAACAGCAAGTGGTAATCTGGTATTTGGAGAAAGAGGAGCCCTCATTTACTGCTGGTGGGAATGTAGATGGCTTCTGTCTGTATGGAAAGCAGAATTATTTCTTTAAAATTTAAAAAAGTATTATCATATGACCAATAATCCCACTCCTAGGGAGTGGATCCCAGACACATAAAAACACTAATTCAAAAATAAATATGTATAGTATCCACTGGGTATACATACCACATGGCCATTACCCACTTGTCGGTTTTTGCACAGCTGTGTTGAGTTGATATCCTAACTATAGTACTGAGTGCTAAAATGAAAAATGGTATGTATCTGTCCTTTTGAATGGATATTATTGTGATTTGGGGGTTTATACTAAAAAAAGTGGAAACTTTTGACCCTAAATAACAGAAATGAAAAGACCAAGGCAGGAGAGAAATAAAAAGGTGAAGTAAGAAAGGGAGGACCAGTAGTAAAAGGAATAAGGTTCCTTTTCCATGAACCCATGAGGGGGGCAGAGGCGTGGTATATGTATGTATCTAAACTACAGAGCCATCAGTACTGTCAACATTGATGTTGGGATCCAAACTACTACATCAATTTTAAAATGCACTGTTAAGAAAGTAGGCTGAAAGAGAATCTGGGGTCATTAGTAAAGGGAAATTGGCACTAGTGGTGGAATTGGAGCATCGTGGGCCTGGAACTCTTACTATGAACATCTTTGTAAATCATGTGGTCCCTAAATAAAAATTATTAAAAATGTAGGCATGTCTATGCTTGCTGAGCACTATTTACAATAGCCAAATCTTGAAGCAATCCACATGCCCAATGACCAATAAATGGATAAAGAAGTTGTGGCAGGGCCAGAGTAATAGCACAGTGGGTAAAATGCTTGTCTTGTATGTGATTGACCAGGCTTGATCCCTAGCACCGCATATTATCCCATGAGCATTTGCAAAAGTGATCCTTGAGCACAGAGCAAGGAATAAACCTGGATTTTCATCAGGTGTGAACCAAAAATCAATAAAAAAAATTCCTATATACATACATGACACAACTCAGTTATAAAAGAAATGTCTTTTGCTCCAATATAGGTAGAAGTGGAGGATATAATGCTAAGCACATGCTATAAAATCTCTCTCATAATTATATATACTATATATACATAAATTATATACACATCTTATATAAATTAAGATTATATGTAAATTTTATATAAAGTATAGTTTATGTATATATAATTCATATATAAATAAATATATATTTATACACACAGAAACAAAGCTAGCAGATAAACAATGTCAAATAAAAACTAATACTTAGACAAAAGAACTGAGGTAGCCTAGAGGGCAGAAAAAGGGTGGACAGGAAGGAACTTATAGAGAATGGTGGAGTGTTTTACTGGAACTTTAGTGGTGGGCATGGTGTGGTATAGTTTTACCCCTAAAACATAAACATTTACATCCATATAAAAATGTCATTCAATAAATCATTGATTTAAGAGATGTCTATTTCATATAACAATACAGGATGAAAAGAGAAAATGTAAGTAAATTGCTTGCCTCAAATGTAATTGCATGTTCCCATGACTTTCTTGATATTTTTTGCTGAACTGACCTGTAAAGGTTAAACTGACTGATAAGTCTTTTCCTTTCCTCTACAAAGACCAAAGAGGCTTCTTACTGTCTAAAACTGTCTAAATCTCACTCTGTCTTGTCTATAATTTTCTTTCAGCTCAGATCATTTTCTCAAGTCACAAGGAACATGACCTTATTTTCAAGGTCCTAGAACAGAGAGTTGGTGTTGATGGTGAGGTTCGCAATACTGCGTGTCCGAGACTGTTCGTCAGCCGTGCAGAACCCAGTCTGCTCATTCAGCCTGTTGGCAGAGTTCTGTCAATGGCAGCATAGAGAATCTCAGGGGAGACATGACTGACTCCCTAGCTATTGTAGTTGCTCCTCTACTAGAATCAGACCAGGAAAAAAATTGCATCCTATAACTTACCAGCTGGATAACCTTGGGGGAAATATTTGGTTCCCTGATTCTTAAAACCCAGACCTTGAGAGAAAATAATAACATTAAACATATTGCTCATTATTGAGGATCATATATCCTTAATATTATGACATTAGAAACGGTCATTGTTGATAAATAATTATTTTCTTCCCCTTTTGCCTTCTTTCCCACCTATTATGTACTAAAGAGACAAAGATGATGGTGGCTGCTAAATGCCTCCCTACCGAAAAATATTCCTTGAAATAATTGCTGAAACACTCTTTTCTTTCCTCAGTCTCAGGATGAAAGCAGCTAGATTGATTTCCCAGTAACCTCTGAGAGCAACTTTATAGATTTTTCCATGTTTGTTCAGACACAAGAGAAATGAAACCTGCGCTCTTGATGCCAAAGTGTTTCTTCTATTACTGACTCACAAAGATGACAGCAGAAATCAGGAAATAAAATGCTCATCCTGAGCATGATTAAAGTGACGTGAATGCTGCCTTGTTCATCTCGGTTGATCTAATCAGCGCCCTCACAGTAGGGAAAGAAAATTGCTGCAAATATCAAGTAATACATTAAAACCTCGTGAATCAATTCTTTGCTACACAAAACAAAAAATGTAGAATGATTCCTCTCCCTTGAGGTGATGTGATTTTTCCCTTTTCCTCTAATCTTCCATCAGAAGTATGGAGGTGGAGAGTGAAAAAGATTGGGTCACTTGTGTGGCTGTGATGTGATATGATCTGATTGGAGCCATGGGATGAGGCATTTCAGCACTGGTGACTCATCGTTGCAGACACATTCGGAGGCTGTGCCAGAGCCATTCAATCCTATCTCACGCATGGGGAAACAGCAGGAGATGCTCACACCACTTCTAAATAAAGATCCTGGGGCTACTGCCAAAAAGCTATGAACCCTGGTGGATCATCTCTATAACTTTGCTCTTGTTTTCTGTTCCCCAAGTCACTATGTAACAAAGCACCCAAGTCTTTCTTTGTGTAATATTAGACGGTCCACATGATCATTCCACTCAGTAAATATACTGAGTATTTTTACTCAAATGCTAGGCATCTGAATGGATGTAGTTTATTTTTGTAGTTGCTTTTCAACTAAAATCAGACCAGGATGAAATTTGCATCCTAAAGCTTAGCAGTTGCACAACCTTGGGGGGGTGGGGGATACTTGTTTCCCTGATTCTCAGAACCCACACCTTGAAAGTGATAACACTAAGTTTATTGAGGATTATATATCCTTAATTTTATGACATGATAAATGATCATTGTTGGTAAATAGTTCTTTTCTTTCCCTTTTGTTTCCTGGGAATCACTACAGTGACAAAGTCATACCAATAGTTCCTTCAGTATACTATGGATAGTAATTATGTAAAACAACAATGGGGAGAAAGGGAATGGAAAATAAGATCTACTTAAGTGGGCCAGGAACCCAGTTTACTGAGCAGACTTTGCCATGTATTTGATCTCCCACCTACTCCCTCGATGCTGCCTTTCTGAATGGTACAAAGAGCATAGAGGCTGTGTTTAATCTTTTCCTGCAATCATGCAAAAGCAGACTATGAACACAACTAGTGGGATGATTTCCAAAGTGCCAAGAGTCTAATTCATCAAGTGTGAAGTCTGGAATGGTCTTCGAAGGACGGATAGAAATTTGGTGGATAGAGATAAGAAGTGGGGAAGACAGGCATTGATGATTGTCAAGAACAGATGAGAGCAAGCCAGGTAAGTATAGTCTCCTGACAGTGGGGTTTGGGGTTAGTAAATATAATTGAGGACTAGTAAAATGTATATAATGGAATTGGTGAACATGGAAAGAGTCTAGTGCTTTTTTTTCTAAATAAAATAGCTTTATAGCTTTTCCATGACGGCAACTATTTCCAATGTCTGGATTCCACAGCTCTTCAGAGCTCCACCCAAGAGAGAAGCCAATCTCAAACCTAGTTTGTCAGAACCCCACGTTAGAGAGAAGCCTATTTCACAGATACTGATGGAGCTGCAACCGGCTCTCACAGTTTCTATGCAGTCATGGTACATCAGTAAATGCAAAACTTTTGAGTGCCCACAAGGCAGAGCCTGGCAAGCTACCCATATAGTATTTGATATGTCCAAAGCATTTATAATAATAGACCTCACTCCCATGACCTGAAGGAATGGTTTGAGGCACTTCATGTTCCTGGAGCAAGCAGAGAACAGGGACAAATGGAGATGTTACTGGTGCCTACTAGAGCAAATTGATGACCAAAGGGAAGACAAGTGATACAAGTGATAGCTTTTTCCCCCTTTTAATTTTAATGACATTATACACTCATTATAAAACATATCCAGCAGCATGAAAGTACATAAAGAAACAAAATTACACATAATGCCACCATTCAAAGATTAGCATTCGGCATACATAATTTTGCATATTTTCATTTGCATGCAGATGTGCACCCACGTGTATAAGGAAAGGCACAGATGTACATTAAGTGATGTTGTACAGAGAATACAACTTGGTAAGCTGTGTTGAACACTTTTTGATATGCCCTGGGCATTTTCTCAAATTCAGCAAGCATACAAACATCTTCATCATCATTTTTATGAAGATGGTAGATGTTGCTGTCTGATTGCACTATAATTTGCGTAGCGGGTCCCATGTTGATAAATAGGATCTTTACGGTTTTGATTATTATAAACAACCACATGATAAACAACCTCATACATTAAGTATGCAAAAAAAGTCAACATGCTTTTGAAACCAGATCAATGTCTGTTTTCATCATCTGAGAGATGAGTTTCACTGTGTGCTGGTCACGTGGCTCCCTAGTCAGCTATGACTCGAAAGCAGAATGATGGAGTGACAAGAGCACCAAGCAGGTCTTGCCGCAGAGACCTTGCCAGGAAAGTAATCTGATCTCTCTGGCGCTAAATTAATGTCTTCACATGTCACTGAAGAGTGGTCAGGGTTGGGGCATGAAGCTACATTAGAATCAGTAGCACTTTTTAAGACCCATTCAAAAGAATTCTTAAGTGCTCCTTGGCAAATACAACAGTTCTGCTGCAAATGAAGTTTCAAAATACTGAATAGATTTTGGTAACTAACATTTTAGAAATTAGTTTAAAAAGAGACGTTCATCTTTAGCAGATGTTCTTGTTTAGGATTTAGCAGGGAAAAGAGGCTCTCTGTGATGGAGAACCAAGGAACACCATTCAGTAGCTCATTACCCAGAATTTTTTATTTGTTTGTTTGGGGGTTTTAATTAATTTATTTATTTTGCTTTTTGTGGTCACACCCAGCGATGCTCAGAAGTTCCTCCTGGCTCTGCACTCAGGAATTACTCCTTGCAGTGCTCGGGGGAACCAGATGGGATGTCTGGACTGAATCTGAGGTCAGTCTCAAGCAAGACAAACACTCTACTGAATGGGCTATCGCTCTGGCCCCAATCCCAAGACTTTTTGTAACCTCAAGGTCTTTGAGTCATTCTGTGCTACCTGCTTGATGACACTCCTGACAGCTTGACTGTCCTGTGGCTATACTCAAACCTCAAACAATTGTTTGGAGTGGTTAGGGGTCCATTTGACTGAATGCCTGATACATACTTTGAATATTCCAGTTGGTTACACTAATAAATGTCAACACTGAATGATATCCAAAACACTGTCCTTTGGAACTTAATGTTTAATATTGAATCTATGATTAGAAAAGCAACTTAACAAGTTATTTATAACTGCTAAAATCAGAACATAAAAAATCGAAGCAATCAGCCAAATGTTTTTCTCCTCAGAAGAGCTAAATAAAAGCAATGCTTTGAATGTTTTTATTCCCATAACAATTCATGCCCTTTTTTTTTGACAAAGTATATTTCAAGGTTCTAATTGGTTTTAATGCAGGAGAGCCCGATCGTTAGCAATCTAAGCAAGCCAAAATAGTACTGGTAACTGATAGTGGGATGCAAAGATCCTTCCTGATTTATTGTTTCCATATAAAGGAAAAGGCTTCTCTCAAGCTGTCCTGTATCACCAGTGAGCTAAGAGAGGACATTTTCATTTCTTTCATGGGTCAGTAGTGGAAACTTTTTCCATAAAAACTAAAAAGATAGCTGAGAAGAAACTGATCTAAGAATATTTTCATATTCTCATTGCAAAATTTACAAATTATCCACCCTATATTCTTTCTCCCCTTCTCACTTAATACTGAAACTTGATTTTTAAGTGGGCACCTGAATGGGATAAATGAAAGATCATATATTCCAGATACTCTTGTATTTTTGCTTGTTTATTTAGGGGACACATCGCAATGCTGAAGGTTTACTCCTGGATCTGTGCTCAGGAATCATTCCTGGCCTTATTCCGGGACCATACTGGATGCTGGGATTTGGATCTGGGTCCTGCAAGGAAAATGCCCTACCTGCTGCAGTATGACTCTACAACCCTCCCTGCTTCTGCTAGGAATTTAAGTTCGCTGTCTATAACATAAAAAGTGTTTTACTGAGTGTGAGAAATAGTAATTTCAGACTAGAACTCATCATTGAATATACACAAAGAGACTTACATGATAAACCCTAAATGTCTGCAGGGCTAGCGGCAATGTGTAAAAAGAAGGGGGAGAGAGCTGCAGAGACAGAGAGAGAGAGAGACAGAGACAGAGAGAGAAAGAGAGGAAAAGGGGGTGCTGCTATTACGGCAGCCTGGGGGTGGGTTGGGAGGGGATATCGGGTACACTGGTGGTGGGGATGGGGCACTGGTGGAGGGATGGGTGCTGGAATACTGTATTACCAAGAACCAATTATGAACACCTTTGTAACTGTAAGTTTCATTGTGGTATAATGAAAAAATTTAAAAAATATTTTTTAAAAAAAGAGTTTTAAAAATGAGTTTTTAAAGAGTTTTAAAAATTTTTTTAAAAATGATTTCATCCAATTAGACCTCCTTCTAACGCCAGCACAAAAGTCACAAGATTCTGATCTCAATCAGACATATTAGTACAAAACATAGAGACCTACGACATAAGTATCTTTAAAGATACACACCACTTTATGGAGCAGATAAAAATGGATTTATAAAACTAAAAGCTTCTGCACCTCAAAAGAAAGTACAAGATACAAAACAATCCAGTGGGAAAGGATATTCACCCATACCCATCTGCAAGGGGTTAATATCCAGATATATCAGCCTGGCAGCACTCCAAAAAAAAAACACCAACCCCAAATGAGAGCTTCCAAAAATGGCAAAAGGCATATGAAAAGTGTTCTTCATCTTAATCTCAGGGAGCAAATCAAAAAAAATGAGGTACCATCCACACACAAACTGGACACATCCAAACCAAGAACACGGGAAAGGGACTCTGATCATGTTGGTGGGCCGACTGCCACCCTTTTGGAAAATTGGGCATCCTCCGAAAACTAGATATGAGCCCCATTACCCAGCAATAGCACCCTGGAATACCGGAACCGAAACAAACAGAAACACTCGTTTCCTATAGCTATCTGGAAACAACCTAAGCCCGACTGCTAAAGAACTGTGTTCATCTACATATGGAATACTTGCGGCTGTCAGAAAAGATACATATGAAATTTACCTGAATGAGACAGGACTCAGCTAGTGAAATTAGTCAAAGAAAAGGACAGATATAGAATGACGCAAATAAACATAAATAGTACCGTGTTTACTAAATGTGGAAGGTAGAGATTAAAACCACCATGATACACAAAAGCTTAATTGATAAACTCTAAATACCTGCAGACTAGCCACAGTGTAAATAAGAGGAGAGATGCAGAGACAAGAGAGAAGAGAAAAAAGAGGAAACTGGGTACCTGTATTAAGATGGGGTGGCGGGAGGGGTGGGACATTGGTTGTGGAAATGGAGCACTGTGGGGATGGGTGCTGGTATACTGTATTACCAAGAACCATTATGATCACCTTTGTAATTGTATGTTTCACTGTGTATAATAAAAATTTTTAAAAAAATGAGTTTCATCCAGCCTATAAATATAAAGCCTTCAAATGTCCCAACACATAAGAAAGATATAGATTCCTGCTTTTATCATCTCTAAACAATCAAAAAAAAAAATGTTTAACTGTCTGAGATCCAAATTTATGAGAGTCTCAGTGTCTAGGCATAAATTATTCTTTTTAAAAATAACTTAAAGGCACTTGCCTTGCACCCCCCTGACCCTGGTTCAATCTCCAACACTACATATGGTCCCTTAAGCACAGTCAAGTGTAATCTCTGAGCACAGAGCAGGAGATCATCCTGAACACCACCAGATGCTGCCCCAAAACCATAGATAAAATCATTTATTGTGATCACAAAAGAAAAATTTAGTGTTTGAGATTCACCTCTGAGAAAACTCAACTGTTTATGTCCATTAAGAAAATTTATACAAATCAGCAAAAAGTTTTCTAATGTAATAGAAATGATCTTGATGGACACTTAATTACTCAATATGCAGAAACTACCAGAAGAACAAACCTTTCACAGTCCAATACAACAGTGAAATACCTTTCTAAATGCTTATATAATAATGAATAAAGAAGTCAGGCAGATGTTAACTATAGGAACATCAATGCACATACAGCAGACATGGTTCATTTCTTTGCTTTGGGGCCACATCTAGTGGTGTTCAGGGCTTACTTCTGAGGCTCAGAGCTCAGGACCACTTTTGGTGGGGTTCGGAGAGACCATAAAGGGAGCTGAGAAATTAAACACTTTTATATACCCTGGACATTTCTTGAGTTCAACAAGTAACTAATCTCCACAGCATCACTCACTGGACTATCTCTCTGGTCCAACATGTTGTATTACTTAATTGACAATCTTTCAAGTTTTTTGAACAATGCCAAAGAAGACCTTGAATGAGTTATGATATATCAGTGCACTTATATATTTACATATATGACAACATAATATAATAGAGGACCTGGCTGCCAACCTGCAGAAATCATCATAATATATGTCATAATTTGCTTATCTGAAAAATTCCATTTTTATCAGAAAATGGAAAAAGCAAGTCAATATTTCAAAGATCAATAATCACTTGACACTTGACATCCCGTTATTCATCGATTTGCTTGAACAGAAGACAGTAATATTTCCATTTGACCCTATCATGTACCAGGGTAGCCCAATGGCATCTGGTTGCTTCAGGAATACAAAGATCCTCAAACCGTTCTTTCAGGGTCTTGACGAAGAAGCCTGACCGTCTTGTAGGTGGGTGGCCACGTGATCTTTTGACATCCCAAGATCAATAATACAAAACCATATAATATATCATCAATGTATTTTTTATAATTTATCTAATCAGAGCATCACACTAAATGCAACAGTTTCCCCACACACCTCAGAATTATCAAATTAAACAATTTAGAAAAGTTGTGTGGAACTCCACCCACCTCACCATAGAGAAATGTCAGTCTTCTTTCCCTATCTCATTAGGTCCCCCTAACTTCTTTCATGGAAAGAATACAGCACAATCGACCATATCCACACAGTAACCAAGCTCATTGAGGTTTGTAGGGAGTACAAGGCGCCGCTCTGTCTCACGCTCATTGATTTACAGAAAGCCTTTGATTCTGTGGAGACTGAAGCAGTCATTGAAGCCCTAGCCAAACAGGGTGTTCAAACCCAATACATCAAGATCCTTCATGAGCTGTATTACGGATTCACCACCAGGATCTCACCATTCTACAAAGAAGTGATCATTGATGTCAAAAGAGGGGTTCGACAGGGTGGTACCATCTCACCAAAACTCTTCAGTGCCACCCTCGAGAACATCATGCGACAATTAGAATGGGAAGGAATGGGAGTGAAGATAGATGGTCGGCAACTACATCACCTCCGCTTCACTGATGACATCATTCTAATAACACCAAACATTAGCCAAGCTGCAAAAAATGCTGGCTGACATCGACCGAGAATGTGGAAAGATAGGTCTACAGCTGAATCTAAAGAAAACCATGTTTATGAAAAATGAACTAGTTCCAGAAGCCCCATTCACTCTCAATGGAACAAACATCTCTGAATGCAGCAGTTATGTGTACCTAGGTGGAGAAGTCAACATGATGATCGACCTAAAACCTGAGCTGCGCAGGAGGAAGAGAGCAGCATGGAATGCCCCAAAGGCATTGAAGAAATAGCTAAAAGGACAAAGAACCTCCGGCTCCAGGCACATCTCTTTGACTCCACCGTTCTCCCTGCATTAACATACGCCTCAGAGACCTGGGCCCTACAAAAGCAGGATGAGAATGCTATTCGGGTCTCCCAGAGAGGAATCGAAAGAGCTATGCTTGGAATATCACGCCTCACTCAAGTGAGAGAAGGAATCCAGAGTTCTGACCTCCATCGCTATTCCAGAATCAGGGACGCTGTCTCGCTTTGCCAAGGCATCGAAAATCAGATGGGCTGGACATGTAATGAGGTTTGGAGACAAACACTGGACTAGAGCCATTACCGACTGGATCCCAGGGGATGTCAAAAGATCACGTGGCCGCCCACCTATGAGATGGTCAGACTTCCTTGTCAAGACCCTGAAGGAACGGTTTTGAGGTTCTTCATATTCCTGAATCAACCAGATGCCATTGGGCTACATTGGCACATGATAGGGTCCAATGGAAATGTTACTGGTGCCAGCTTGAGCAAATCAATGAATAACGGGATTCAAGTGATCAAGTGAACTTCTTTCACACAAACATCTTAGATCACACCCAAATCAGACTATAATATAAACAATCAAATTACTCTCATCATCCTTGTCATTCCACTCACCATCTCTGTGTTTGTCAATGAGATTCAATCAACTTGTCCTCATTAATTTTAGTGCTTCCTTTAACCCTTTAGTCCAACCTAAATCACTGTACCACTGTCTTCCCCATTGTTCATCGATTTGCTCGAGTGGGCACTAGTAATATCTCCATAAGTCCTGTCACATGCAAGTGTAACCCTAAGGGCATCTGCTTGCTCTAGGGACAAGGAAGAGCCTCAAATCATTCTTCAGGTCATGGAACTGAGGTCCATAATTGTTAAGTAAGTCCCAACAAAGACATAATCTTCCTTATGATGAAAAGGGAGTTCCAAGGAAAACTCACACATTGAGTATGTGCCCATAATTTTGAGATATGATAAGCTGATTATTTTGATAAAGATAGATAAAAGTTAGATATACAGAATCAATCAGTTAGCCAGTCAGTCATTACAGGACCCAGGGCTAGTATTTAATATAGTGTTACTACTACTGCTGCTGCTGTTGCTGCTGCTGCTGCTGCTGCTGCTGCTGCTGCTACTACTACTACTACTACTACTACTACTACTACTACTACTACCACTACTACTACTACTGCTAGAAGCAGAACAATATGGGTGGAAAGAGTTTGTCCCTTTTTGCAAGCATGCAAAGGCTAGCAGTCCTAGGGAAGAAATCCGAACAATCTCTTCCTTCTAAGGATGCTTTTATATGTGTTGGTAATATAGATGATTCTTATATCTTGCAAACATTTTTCACAATCTTGATGAAGTACAAACAGATCAAACTTAGGTAGAAGTACAAGGACAGTCTGTGATTGTAACAAATAACAAATGTGTGTGAGAATCCATGCATTATTATCCTGTACCTTTCCCCTCTATTTTTTAGCTTTGCTCTGTATGGATACTTTCCTGTTATTTTTAATGGAATATTGGAATATCTGTTTTCCTAGTTAAATAATTATAGGTATTCTTTTAAGTGGGAAATCACATCACTGAAGTGCAAATCAACCTGTGGATGGAGATACTTCCTTCTTATATTTCATTTTTCATCTCTAGGCTGTTATATTGAATTAAGTTTTGCTCTATCATTGGTACTTAATTAGAGGGGAGCAGCAGTGATGATAACCATAATTTCTTATATAGCACTCTGCTAGACGTATGGCATTTCAAATACTATTTCCCCAAGTCCTCTGGGGATCTCTCTCAGGATAATACTTTCCATGTTCACGCAAGACTCCTCAAATTCTCTGACGATGACCAATATTGCAACCATTCTGCCTGAGGATGGCAACATCTGAACCAAAGACAAATCTTAATGGTAGCACTTCAGGTACCAGCAGAAACAGATGGAAATCACAATTTTTGGCTGAGATCTGAAGACCTCATTCTCTGCTTCTCAGATAGCATAAGCCAATATCTTCCCACATGGGCAGCAGGATTACATTCACCTCCCAAAAACAGCCTGATTATCTACAATTGAACTGAATGTCTCCTGGTGAAATATAAGCCTGATTCTTTTTTATTTTGTTCTCATTATTTAAACAAATGACTCAGGCCCTACAATGCCAGTCTAAGCTGCAGGTTAACAAAACATGAATTAATAAAAGAGGACACATTTTAAGCAGTGATTTTCTGTATGCAGATAATTAGGATGAATAAAAATGAATTATCAAATGGCCAATTCCATTTTAAATAGCAGTAAGCTAAAGTCCATTCACTGCTTGTATATCAAAGCGAAGCGGTACAAGTGAATTACTGAAACAAATCTCTGCCAAAAAAATGCTACAATTATTTATAAGTACTTGGTAGGAGTTTTTATGGTGACAGATAGTAAACCCTTTGTATAGAGAATTTATTACTATTGTACTAATTTTCGAATAAAATTATCAGACAATATA
This sequence comes from Cryptotis parvus, assembly GCA_021461705.1. Classification (NCBI taxonomy): domain Eukaryota; kingdom Metazoa; phylum Chordata; class Mammalia; order Eulipotyphla; family Soricidae; genus Cryptotis; species Cryptotis parvus. Next base: position 59,016 of record JAJIBD010028009.1, read on the forward strand.
GGCTAGGTAAGACAGAAAATGGAACAGTGTGCTAACAATTGTTGAGGGTACTTATCCCAACCTAGAACTGAGCATTAAATAGAGGCAAAAGATACACATGACAACCCTTTAATGTATGTTCTGTAATCCATAGTCTGGAGGGAAGGAAAAGAGAAAGAGAGAGAAATGGAAAGAAATCAAGAACCTGCCATGGAGCAGGGCTGGGAGGGGGAGGGAACCGGGAGTTGGTGGTGGGAGATGGGCACTGGTGGCGGGATGGGTGCTGCAACACTGTATGACCAAAACCCAAATATGAACTTTTTAATTGTATATCTTTGTAATTGTAAAAATAAAAAATTAAAAAAAAATAAAAATAAAATTGATTACAGGCAGGAAAAAAAATAAAAATAAAAATAAAAGAGGAGTAATATATGATGCCTATTTTGAAAGAAAGAGATAGAACTTGCCCAAAAGGCTTTTTGTTAGAGACAGTGATAATGCATAAATAGGTAGCATACTTTCCCTAGACAAAGCTTCAGAAAAATTCCCCCATTGAAAAGAATCTGAACCTATAGTCTTGAAAAAGAAACCTGTTTCCTTTCAATAACATACACAGGCAACAGGGAAGAAAGGTCGATTTTGATTTGAGACTTTGAGGATCTTGCCAACTCAATTAATAACAATTCTATATATTCATTGAAAAGAGTGACTCCTGGTGAAAGACCATTCTCAAATGCCAATTTGTTTATACTCAGTGTTCAGGGTCTCTCATTAATCAGATCGCTTTGAATTCCAATATAAGATGTGCTGATTGTGATGTACTTATACGCCAAGCTTTACTCAGTGAGTCAAGGAAACCAAATAATATGTCTTAAAATGCATGATAGGATTTTTTCAACAAGGTAATCTGAAAGTAAAGAAGTATTAAATTCTTCAAGTTTCCTTCAGTGAGTGTGATAACAATGTCACCAATTCTCAGTAAATCCAAAGTTTGATTTTGAAGAAAAAAAGACTTCCTAGACTTCTTTGATGAGACTGGTGATCAGAATCTTCACTAGGGGAAACGTCAATGCACATTATCTCCAAAAAGTATAAAATTCAAGACAAAGTATTTTTGGACTGTAGATGGAGAAAGCAAATCTTCCATTCAAAGCTATCAAGAGTCGTGTATGGGGGAAGCAGGGAGATATCGTTGCTCAGTTCTACCCTACTGGTAAATTAGCACCTGTAAAGTTTTAAAGCCTCTTGTCTTTGAGGGATGGATTTCATCAATCACATTTCATCCCAAAGCAATTAACCAGTAATGGAAAGTGTGGCTTCCATCCAGCCGGGCTGTTCATTTCTAAAGTTGATTAGAATGTGGTCTGACTCAACTAGTCAATTCCAAAAAAAGAGCTTCCACAGTTGGGTGTTTCATGCTGGCAAATGGGCCCTGTGCAAAAAATCTCCATGGAACGCAGTAAGTGCTAATTTCAACTGAATGAGCTTTTAAATTTGTGAGCCAGTCTTCAGATAAATGCTAAATTAACTGTATAATTGCTTTATTCTGAACTTAGCTGAGGCTACATGTAGGGCTGCTCTAATAATTGTTCAGTAGTAGTTTAAAAAAAGCTATTAGTGTTCATAAATGGCTTCTTCCTGACATGTACCTGTGTCAAAAGCTCTTAAGCAACGTTCTGTATGTCTGGGGGGTGGAGGTCAGAAAAACCTCATGAAGGTTGGATGGAAAATGAACTGGGATGGTTCATTAACCTTCAGTGCTTGTAAAACTCTTCTTAACCGTTCCCAGCTCATAGCTGATTAGGAATCATCTTGGTTAGTGTTAATAGAGCTGTTGCCCTTTTCTTCTCATTGCTAAGTAGTAATAAGTTACCAGAAAGGCAGATTGGTAAGACATGGTCATGTAAGGTTAAATACTCAGCGGTAATCGAACTGAGTGAAGAAAAAAATAATTATAAAATAAAACCAGGCAAAACAGAATTTAAAAGCTGTGACCAAACCTCTATTCACTTTCTTTTTCAGTAATGTTATATTATGTGTCATAGAATTTTCTACATTCTATATCTTGATAGATTTACAAAGATAAGAAGATAGAGAAGAAAGGAACGAAAAGAAAAAGGGGATGAGAGTGGGCAGAGAGTCAGATCAGAACACCTACAGAACACACACTTTGGGATGAGAATGCAACTCCACAGCAGATGCAGCCAGTGTCCTCTTCATTTAGGTAGCATGAGTGGCCCCCCAAGGGTCAAGACAGCTAATTGCCAAGAATGATGGTGTGGGTCGTGGTGGCATACTTGAAATGACTCCAAAAAAGAGTAGCAGAACAGAAACGGCAATCTCAATCTCTCTCACTCACTCTCTCGGATTCTGTGTGTGTGTCCACCCTATCCGTCTGCCTGTGTCTCTCTTTTGGCATAAAGTTGCAGTACCTTCTTGTATCCACTCAGGTAAGGCTCACAAATAAAACCAGTGTGAGCATCCCAACCTAGGAGCCAATGATTATCTAATTAAGGCAGAGCCTATTAACTTGACATCTCATCTGACAGCTCACCGTGCTGTGACTAAATTAAGTGAAGATTCAGATGCATGTTTTTGACTGTCACTGGTTGACATGAAATATGACAATACAAAACTCACCAAACCATTCACCAAACTGAAAGGGAGACAAATAAAGAGGAAAGAGAGAGAGAGGTATATCCTTCAGACATAGCAAGAAGCTATAACTGAAAGTCTCCTTACCACTCTTAAAATGCAACAAGTTGAATATTGACTTTATTTGTGATATTTCCCTGGATCTGAGGAACACAGAAATGTGAAAAGTTGCAGGAAACCAACGCTTCTGACAAGGCAGCCCGGAATGGTACCTTGGAGCCCATTCCCCCAGACATTCTTTTCGATCAGAGTGGATCCAGGCTAGGAACCCTGTGACCTCAAATCCTGTGACCTCACTGAACTAATGAACTGAGGTAGATGGAAAGGCCATCTTCCCCTTGGAGAGAGAGAGAGAGAGAGAGAGAGAGAGAGAGAGAGAGAGAGAGAACAGGGCCAACATTTGGGTAGTTTTACTTTTTAGTAAGCTTATTCCTACATCCTAAAAATGGCCACTAGACCCCATACTTTAGTCCTTTGAAAAAGCCTTGAGAATTGGTATGAATTAGGCATCTCTCTGAGCAACTGAGAGAAAACTAATGGAATCAGGAAACAAGATAACGCAAATAAGGATTTCAAGGTTACTTGCTGGTGTAATGTTAGTTGTGGTTTTGCCCCTGTATGGTCTTCCTTGAGACAACTTCTTCTATCCATATTTTCTTGAGAGTTTCTAATCATGAATTGATGTTGCATCTACCTAACATTTTGTGTCATTAAAAGAAACTTCTACTTCAGACACACTCAGAACCCTCACAGTGCACACCCTTTCTCTCTGTCCATAAAACTTCCTCAGGCCCAACAAGAATACTTCACGAAATTCCCCAGGACACTTTCCATATGGAAGTCTTCATCCCGAAGTCTTTATCCGCAAGGCTACATATGGAACCTTTGTCAATTTCTGAAGTATGCAGTGTCTATTTTCATAAGTTCACTTAATCACTCAATCACTTGACATCCGTTATTCGCTGATTTGCTCGGATGGGCTCAGTAGCATTTCCATTTGTCCTGTCACATGCCAGTTATACTTGATGTTATATTTTTTTGAATCTATAGTTGAACATTCTGTACATTATTTTCAATTATCTATGATACTTATTTATATTTCCCTTATTCTCCTTAAAAATATATACAATTTGTTATCCATATACTTAGACCCAGGGACAGATAGAAATGAAGCATGTTCAATATTAAATCCTAGATATTCCTAGTTCAATATTAAATCCTAGATATTCCTAGTTCATCCCTAGAGAATTAGGGATAAACCCAATTCTCTCCCTATTCATATACCTTTATTGATATTTTAATTAATGACTCACATCTGAGCACAGAAAAACGTTTAACTAAGTGAATAAGCAAGATTGTGCTAATATAAAACAGTAATCTCAGAACTTAGATCCTAGTCTAATATCAAATCAGTTTTATAATTTTCTAGAGCATAAACACATTTTACTACTACTATTAGTTCTACCATTGATTTTCATATCTAAAGAATAAAAAGCATCCTCTCTGTTCCTTACTCTGTGCCTATTATTCCTTACTCTATTCCTTACTCTGTGCCAATTATTCCAAAGCTAATGTTGAGTATGAATGCTAGTGTGAATAGCTTACAGGCTCTTATTCTAGAAATCCAGAAGGACAGTGAAGTATGCAGTGGAAGGTAAAAGAAACAAATACATTACAACTTAATAGGATACAATGATGAGAATTAGGGCTCCATCCCACTAGGAATATCCCTAGGATTTAATATTGAACATGTTTCATTTCTCTCTCACCCTGGGTCTGAGAAGACAGGAATATTTATCTACCAACTTTTTTTTTTTAAATTGGCTAAGACTCTCACTGTATCTCATTCCTCAATCAGCTTTTCACTACAAGTTTGCATTTAGAAGCCATTGGTGAGCACAAATATGAAAAGAATATCTCTGTTATGTGTTTTTAAAGCATAAATATATTCCATACAAAGAAAGTATACTAGCTGGTTTCTATTTTCCTATAAATCTGAAAATGTCAAGAACTTCTTTGGAAGATAATACAGGTAGAAAGGGAATAAACTGAGTAAATACGTCAACACAGAGAAACGAATTCTGAATACAAGCTGAGAAGAAAGTGACTACCTTAAGAAACTGCATATTTTCTTTTCTCTTCAGTGCTGACCTTTGTTTCAGTTCGATTTTCCCTCGAATGTAGACAGTGAGTAATCTGAGTGAGCCAAAAAGACAGAACTAGGAAAGGCCTTTAAAAAGATTGATGCAAGAAGAGCAGAGACATGCTTGCTTTCTTGCAAGTCATAGACCCATAGGAAATATTTATAGCATCATAGGCACAAGCTTCATGCCAGGTGGTAGTTATGTTATCTCAGACAAACATCTATCGTCCATTGCCAAAGGTCTCTAAGATAAAAGAATGTGGGATTTTAATTAGCAAGTCTG
>JAJIBD010028010.1:0-19795 GCA_021461705.1 Cryptotis parvus
CTTTCATGGAAAGGATACAGCACAATCGACCATATCCACACAGTAACCAAGCTCATTAGGGTTTGTAGGGAGTACAAAGATGCCGCTCTGTCTCACGTTCATTTGATTTACAGAAAGCCTTTGATTCTGTGGAGACTGAAGCAGTCATCGAAGCCCCTAGCCAAACAGAGTGTTCAAACCCAATACATCAAGATCCTTCGTGAGCTGTATTACGGATTCACCACCAGGATCTCACCATTCTACAAAGAAGTGATCATTGATGTCGAAAGAGGGTTCGACAGGGTGATACCATTTCACCAAAACTCTTCAGCGCCACCCACAGAGAACATCATGCGACAATTAGAATGGGAAGGAATGGGAGTGAAGATAGATGGTCGACAACACACCACCTCCACTTCGCTGATGACATCGTTCTAATAACACCAAACATTAGCCAAGCGGCACAAATGCTGGCTGACTTTGACCGAGAATGTGGAAAGATAGGTCTACAGCTGAATCTAAAGAAAACTATGTTTATGAAAAATGAACTAGTTCCAGAGGCCCCATTCACTCTCAATGGAACAAACATCTCTGAATGCAGCAGTTATGTGTACCTAGGTCGAGAAGTCAACATGATGAGCGACCTAAAACCTGAGCTGCGCGGGAGGAAGAGAGCGGCATGGAATGCCTTCAAAGGCATCGAAGAAATAGCTAAAAGGACAAAGAACCTCCGGCTCCGGGCACATCTCTTTGACTCCACCGTTCTCCCTGCATTAACATACGCCTCAGAGACCTGGGCCCTACAAAGCAGGATGAGAATGCTATTCGGGTCTCCCAGAGAGGAATCGAAAGAGCTATGCTTGGAATATCACGCCTCACTCAAGTGAGAGAAGGAATCCGGAGTTCTGACCTCCGTCGCTATTCCAGAATCAGGGGCGCTGTCTCGTTTGCCAAGGCATCGAAAATCAGATGGAGCTGGACATGTAATGCGATTTGGAGACAACCGCTGGACTAGAGCCGTTACCGACTGGATCCCACGGGATGTCAAAAGATCACGTGGCCGCCCACCTACAAGATGGTCAGACTTCCTTGTCAAGACCCTGAAGGAGCAGTTTGAGGCTCTTCATATTCCTGAATCAACCAGATGCCATTGGGCTACATTGGCACGTGATAGGGTCCAATGGAAATGTTACTAGCGCCCGCTCGAGCAAATCGATGAATACTTGGGATTCAAGTGATCAAGTGATCTTCTGTCACCTGAACAATGGTGAGGTGGCACACCCAAATAGGTTATCGCCTGCGACAATCAGGGCATTATCTCGTGTGTCCTTGTCGTTCGGTCGACGCATCTCGCTGTGTTTGTCAATGCGTTGCAATCAAATTGTCCTCTTAATTTAGTGCTTCCCTTTAACCTTTAGTCACCTAAATCACTGTATCACTGGCTTCCCATTGTTCATTTGCTCAGTGGGCACTAGTAAGATCTCCATAAGTCCTGTCACAAGCAAGTGTAACCCAAGGAGCATCTACTTGCTCGAGGGACAGGAAGGAGCCTCAAATCATTATTCCAGGTCATGGAACTGCGGTCATAATTGTTAAGTAACCCTAGCGTACTATAATCATCATTAGACGACAAGGAGTCAAGTAAAACTCACAAAATAGTTGTGCCCTAATTTTGAGATATGATAAGTGATTATTTTGATAAAGATAGATAAGGACATAGATCACCTTTGAATCAATCAGTTCTAGCCAGTCAGTCACTACAGGGACCCAGGGCTAATATTTAATATCAAGGTACTACTCCTACTCCTACTGTTTGCACTTGCGCTGCTACTGCTGCTACTACTGCTACTACTACTACTATACTACTACTACTACTTACTACTACCACTACTACTACTACTGCTAGAAGCAGAACAATATGAGTGGAAAGAGTTTGTCCCTTTGCTTTGCAAGCGTAAAAGGTAGAGAGTCCTAGGGGAAGAAATCGAGACAATCTCTTCCTTCTAAGGATGCTTTTTATATGTTAGTAATATAGATAGATTCTCCTGCAAACACATTTTCCACAATCTTGGTGAAGTATAAACAGATCAAACTTAGGTAGAAGTACAAGGACAGTATGATTGCAACAAATATCAAATGTGTGTGAGAATCCACATTATTATCCTATACCCTTCCCCCCTCTATTTTTATGCTCTGCTCTGGATACTTTCCTATTATTTTAATGGAATATGTAATATCTATTTTCCTAGTTAAATAATTATAATTATTCTTTTAAGTAGGAAATCACATCACTGATTACAAATCAACCTGTGGATGGAGATACTTTCCTTCTTATATTTCATTTTTCATCTCTAGGCTGTTATATTAGTTAAGTTTTGCTCTCATTAGTACTTAATTGAGGAGCAGCAGTGTTGATAACCATAATTTCTTATACAGCACTCTGCTAGGCATTATAGCATTTCAAATACTATTTCCCAAGTCCTCTAAGAGGATCTCTCTCAGGATATTACTTTCCATGTTCACGCAAGACTCCTCAAATTCTCTGGCGATTACCAATATTGCAACCCATTCTGCCTGAGGATGGCAACATCAGAACCAAGAGACAAATCTTAATGGTAGCACTTCACTTGCGAGCAGAAACAGATGGAAATCACAATTTTTGGCTGAGATCTGAGGGGCCTCATTCTCTGCTTCTCAGATGGCATAAGCCAATATCTTCCACATGGGCAGCAGGATTACATTCACCTACCCAAAACAATGATTATCTACAGTTAAACTGAATGTCTCCTGTGAGACGTAAGCCTGATTCTTTTTATTTTGTTCTCATTATTTAAACAAATGACTCAGGCCCTACAATGCCAGTCAAACTGCAGGTTAACAAAACATGAATTAATAAAAAAGAGGACACATTTTAAGCAGTGATTTTCTGGATTCAGATAATTAGATGAATAAAATGAATTATCAAATGGTGATTTCATTTTTAAATAGGTGCAGTAAGCTAAAGTCCATTCACTGCTTGTATGTAAAGCGAAGCCTAAAGTGAATTACTGAAACAAATCTCTGCCAAAAAAAATGCTACAATTATTTATAAGTACTTGGTAGGAGTTTTTATGGTGACAGATAGTAAACCCTTGTATAGAGAATTTATTACTATTGTACAATTTTTTGAATAAAATTATCAGACAATATAGGCTAGGTAAGACAGAAAATGGAACAGTGTGCTGACAATTGTTGAGGAGTACTTATCCCAACCTAGAACTCAGCATTAAATAGAGGCAAAAAGATACACATGATAGCCTTTTAATGTATGTTCTGTAATCCATAGTCTGGAGTGGAAGGAAAAAGAGAAAGAGAGAGAAATGGAAAGAATCAAGAACCTCCATGGAGCAGGGCTGGGGGGGAGGGAACCGGGGACGTTGGTGGTGGGAGATGGGCACTGGTAGGGATGGGTGCTGCAACACTGTATGACCAAACCCAAATATGAATTTTTTTTAATTGTATATCCTTTGTAATTGTAAAAATAAAAAATTAAAAAAAAAAAAAAAAAATTGATTACAGGCAGGAAAAAAACAAAAAATAAAAAATAAAAGAGGAGTAATATATGAATGCCTATTTTGAAAGAAAAGAGATAGAACTTGCCCAAAAGGCTTTTGTTAGAGACAGTGATATTAATGCATAAATAGGTAGCATACTTTCCCCTAGACAAAGCTTCAGAAAAAATTCCCCCATTGAAAAGAATCTGGTCCTATAGTCTTAAAAGAAACCTGTTTCCTTTCAATAACATACACAGGCAACAGGGGAAAGGTCGATTTTGATTTGAGACTTTTGAGGATCTTGCCAACTCAATTAATAACAATTCTATATATTCATTGAAAAGAGTGACTCCTGGTGAAAGACCATTCTCAAATGCCCAATTTGTTTTTACTCAGTGTTCAGGGACTCTCATTAATCAGATCAGCTTTGAATTCCAATATAAGATCTGCTGATTGTGATGTACTTCATATGCCAAGCTTTACTCAGTGAAATCAAGGAAACCAAATAATATGTCTTAAAATGCACCGATAGGATTTTTTCAACAAGGTAATCTGAAAGTAAAGAAGTATTAAATTCTTTCAAGTTTCCTTCAGTGAGTGTGATAACAATGTCACCAATTCTCAGTAAATCCAAAGTTTGATTTTGAAGAAAAAAGACTTCCTAGACTTCTTTGATGAGACTGGTGATCAGAATCTTCACTAGGGAAACGTCAATGCACATTATCTCCAAAAGTATAAAATTCAAGACAAAGTATTTTTGGACTGTAGATGGAGAAAGCAAATCTTCCGTCCAAAGCTATCAAGAGTCGTGTATGGGGAAGCAGGGAGATATCGTTGCTCAGTTCTACCCTACTGGTAAATTAGCACCTGTAAGTTTTTAAAGCCTCTTGTCTTTTAGAGGATGGATTTCATCAATCACATTTCATCCCAAAGCAATTAACCAGTAATGGAAAGTGTGGCTTCCATCCAGCCGGCTGTTCATTTCTAAAGTTGATTAGAATGTGGTCTCACTCAACTAGTCAATTCCAAAAAGACTTCACATAGTTAAATATTTCATGCTGGCAAATGGGCCCCCTGTGCAAAAATCTCCATGAACGAGTAAGTGCTAATTTCAACTGAATGAGCTTTTAAATTTGTGAGCCAGTCTTCCAGATAAATACTAAATTAACTATATAATTGCTTTATTCTGAACTTAGCTGAGGCTCCATGTAGGGCTGCTCTAATAATTGTTCAGTGTAGTTTAAAAAGCTATTAGTGTTCATAAATGGCTTCTTCTGACATGTACCTGTGTCAAAGCTCTTAAGCAACGTCTGTGTGTCTGGGGGTGGAGGGTCAGAAAACCTCATGAAGGTTGGATGGAAAATGAACTGGGATGGTTCTATTAACCTTCAGTGCTTGAAAAAACTCTTCTTAACCGTTCCCAGCTCCCTAGCTGATTAGGAATCATCTTGGTTGTGTTAATAGAGCTGTTGCCTTTTCTTCTCATTGCATAAGTAGTAATAAGTTACCAGAAAGGCAGATTGGTAAGACATGGTCATTAGCCAGTTGTTAAATACTCAGCGGTAATCGAACTGAGTGAAGAAAAAATAATTATAAAATAAAACCAGGCAAACAGAATTTAAAAGCTGTGACCAAACCTCCTATTCACTTTCTTTTTCAGTAATGTTATATTATGTGTCATAGAATTTTTTCTACATTCTATATCTTGATAGATTTACAAAGATAAGAAGATAGAGAAGAAAGGAACGAAAAGAAGAGGGATGAGAGTGGGCAGAGAGTCAGTCAGAACACCTACAGAACACACACTTTGGGATGAGAATGTAACTCCACAGCAGATGCAGCTTCAGTGTCCTCTTCATTTAGGTAGCATGAGTGGCCCCAAGGGTCAAGACAGCTAATTGCCAAGAATGATGGTGTGTGGGTCGTGGTAGCATACTTGAAATGACTCCAAAAAGAGTAGCAGAACAGAAACGTCAATCTCAATTCTCACTCACTCTCTCGCATTCTGTGTGTGTCCACCTATCCGTCTGCCTATGTCTCTCTTTTTGGCATAAGAGTTGCAGTACCTTCTTGTATCCACTCAGGTAAGGCTCACAAATAAAACCAGTGTGAGCATCCCAACCTAGGAGCCAATGATTATCTAATTAAGGCAGAGCCTATTAACACATCATCATCTGACACACTGTGCTGTGACTAAATAAGTGAAGATTCAGATGCATGTTTTTGACTGTCACTGGTTGACATGAAATATGACAATGCAAACTCACCAACCATTCACACACCAAAATGAAGGGAGACAAATAAAGAGGAAAGAGAGAGTATATCTTCAGACATAGCGCAGCTATAACTGAAAGTCTCCTTACCACTCTTAAAATGCAATAACAAGTTGAATATTGACTTTATTTGTGATATTTCCCTGGATCTGAGGAACACAGAAATGTGAAAAGTTGCAGGAAACCAACGCTTCTGACAAGGCAGCCCGAATGGTACCTGGAGCCCATTCCTTGGGTCATTCTTTTCGACTGCAGAGTGGATCCAGGCTAGGAACCCTGTGACCTCAAATCCTGTGACCTCAATGAACTAATGAACTGAGGTAGATGGAAAGGCCATCTTCCCTTGAAGAGGAGAGAGAGAGAGAGAGAGAGAGAGAGAGAGAAAACAGGGCCAACATTTGGGTAGCTTTACTTTTGCAGTAAGCTTATTCCCACATCCTAAAAATGGCCACTAGACCGTACTTTAGTCCTTTGAAAAGCCTTGAGAATTGGTATGAATTAGGCAGATCTTCTGAGCAACTGAAAACTAATGGAATCAGGAAACAAGATAACGCAAATAAGGATTTCAAGGTTACTTGCTGGTGTAATGTTAGTTGTGGTTTTGTTCTGTATGGTCTTCCTTGAGACAATTTCCTTCTATCCATATTTTCTTGAGAGTTTCTAATCATGAATTGATGTTGCATCTACCTAACATTTTGTGTCATTAAAAGAATCTTCTATTTCAGACAGACTCAGAACCCCTCACGTGCACACCCTTTCTCTCTGTCCATAAAACTTCCTCAGGCCCAACAAGAATACTTCACGAAATTCCCCCAGGACACTTTCCATATGGAAGTCTTATCCAAGTCTTTATCCGCAGAGGCTACATATGGAACCTTTGTCAATTTCTGAAGTATGCAGTGTCCATTTTCATGTTCACTTAATCACTCAATCACTTGACATCCCGTTATCCGTTGATTTGCTCGGACGGGCTCCAGTAGCATTTCCATTTGTCCCTGTCACATGCCAGTTATACTTGATGTTATATTTTTGAATCTATTGTTGAACATTCTGTACATTATTTTTCAATTATCTATGATACTTATTTATATTTCCCTTATTCTCCTTAAAAATATATACAATTTGTTATCCATATACTTAGACCCAGGGACAGATAGAAATGAAGCATGTTCAATATTAAATCCTAGATATTCCTAGTTCAATATTAAATCCTAGATATTCCTAGTTCATCCCTAGAGAATTAGGGATAAAACCCTAATTCTCTCTCCCTATTCATATACCTTTATTGATATTTTAATTAATGACTCATATCTGAGCACAGAAAAAACGTTTAACTAAGTGAATAAGCAAGATTGTGCTAATATAAAACAGTAATCTCAGAACTTAGATCCTAGTCTAATATCAAATCAGTTTTATAATTTTCTAGAGCATAAACACATTTTACTACTACTTTAGTTCTACCATTGATTTTCATATCTAAAGAATAAAAAGCATCCTCTCTATTCCTTACTCTGTGCCTATTATTCCTTACTCTATTCCTTACTCTGTGCCAATTATTCCAAAGCCAATGTTGAGTATGAATGCTAGAGTGAATAGCTTTTACAGGCTCTTATTCTAGAAATCCAGAAGGACAGTGAAGTATGCAGTGGAAGGTAAAGAAACAAATACATTACAACTTAATAGGATACAATGATGAGAATTAGGGCTCCATCCCACTAGGAATATCTAGGATTTAATATTGAACATGTTTCATTTCTCTCTCACCCTGGGTCTGAGAAGACAGGAATATTTATCTACCAACTTTCTTTTTTGCAGTTGGCTAAGACTCTCACTGTATCTCATTCCTCAATCAGCTTTTCACTACAAGTTTGCATTTAGAAGCCATTGGTGAGCACAAATATGAAAAGTATCTCTGTTATGTGTTTTAAAGCATAAATATATTCCATACAAAGAAAGTATACTAGCTGGTTTCTATTTTCCTTATAAAATCTGGAAATGTCAAGAACTTCTTTGGAAGATAATACGGTAGAGAATAAACTGAGTAAATACATCAACACAGAGAAACAAATTCTGAATACAAGCTGAAAAGAAAGTGACTACCTTAAGAAACTGCATATTTTCTTTTTTCTTCTCCAGTGCTGACCTTTGTTTCAGTTCGATTTTCCCTCGAATGTAGACAGTGAGGTAATCTGGTGAGCAAAAGACAGAACTGGGAAGAGGCCTTTTAAAAAGATTGATGCAAGAAGAGCAGAAACCATGCTTGCTTTTTTGCAAGTCATAATTTATAGGAAATGAGCATTTATAGCATCTTAGGCACAAGCTTCATGCCAGGTGGTAGTTATGTTATCTCCAGACAAACATCTATCGTCCATTCTTCAAAGGTCTCTAAGATAAAGAATGTGGAATTTTAATTAGCAAGTCTGACAGAGAATTAAATTTAACCTTTCTATTCATCAGCAGTTTATTGATTGACTTTTATAGATGGGCTCTGACAGGAAAAGGTGACTCTCAGACAACTGCCGGAAGTTGTCACAAATTTCACAAGACTGACAGCACTGATAGTAGCAAGTTGAAAGTTTCTCACAAAGACACACTTAACTTCAGATTTCTGTAGCAACAATGGAAGAGCTTAATATTTTTCTCACTGAATCCTCGCTCTCCCAAGAATGCTTTTGCCTTGTTAAGGCTCTCTAGATCTTGGGGGTCAGTAGCATATTTTACACATACAAGAGTTCTGAGCCCCGGGGATGCATCTGCTGCCTCCACCAAGAGAAACGTAGAGAGGAGATGAAGCAGTTTATTCTCTTCTACTATTCCAGGGATTTTTTTGCAGATAGAGAACATAAAGAAAGGAAGGCAGCAAGAAGGGGGAGAAGAGGAAGATGAGTAGTCACATAGAAAGCAGAGGGGGCGAAGCAGAAAAATTGAGAAAGAGAAATAGCTAAAGTTAGGGCCTCTTACTGCCTTTTTCCCCTTGGATAAAAAAAAGTAGCATTTCTTTTCTTTTTTTTGCATCTATTAAACAAGAAGTAGAGAACCTGGTAATTCAAAGAATTCCTTGTAGGAGGAGATTTATGGCATACTTGCCAAAATGGTGATCTTTGCTAAAATGCTATTAAATATCTCTGCTTGAGGAGGGAAATGATAGGACTGGCTTAACAATTCAATTTGATACACATTCATACGCCAATATTACGCTAGTACAAAATGTCATTACTAGCAACAAGATCACAGACTAGCAAGAAAGTTGAGTAGAGGTCATTGTGATGATAAGGGCATGCTAACCACACACACTGAGTAAAAAAATGGCAAAAGTGCTTCTTTACTAAAAATACTTGAGACAGCCTCAGATGAGAGTGGAATGATTGTGTTTTCAGGTATGGTTTGGCTCTCTCTGTTTTTTCCCCGTGGGTATCAACCCCTAATCTGTGTTATCAGCAGAGTAGCCGGATGAACTCAGGGAAACATCAGAGGGAGACGGCAGCCTGAGAACTCCCTCTCCAGGGAGTAATTCTTTTTTTTTTTCACATTTGTCACTTCAGCCCTTTCAGATAGCAATTTTCTTTAAACAATATAATCAACTGATTCACTGAGCAGTGAGATAAAATATTTTCTTGCTGGTTTGGGCGCTTCCCAAGTTCTGTCTGACACTGGACTATATTATTTAGCCAACTCTCTGATAAGGACACTTTTGTGACTATATTGGAAAATGGTGATATTTTGATTGTCACAATGTCAGCCAAGTTTTGCTTCCCTCTCTTGGGGATTGGTTTTCTCAATTTTTTAAATCAAATCATCATGAGACACACAATTACAAAGCTGTTCATCGTTGGGTTTAAGTCATACACTATTCACAAACCATCCCTCCACATAACCCCCTTTTCCTTCCACCTCTCTCCTACCACCCAATCTGCCTCTATGGCAGGCATTGTTCTTCTTGATCTCTCTTCCTCCTTTCAGGAATTATGGCTTGCAATATAAGTACTGAGAGTTTCTCATATTTACCTTCTTTTAGCACTCAATTCTTATCCAGAGTGGTTACTTGCAACTGAGCTGTCTTAACTTTATTTCCTAAATTTGTCCTTTTCTTGGTGATCTCATCTTTGAATTTTGCTGATGTTGTCTCCTGTTAAGTCAATTCTCATCATCTAGATGAGACCAATTTCCTTTGATTCTCTTTAGTGCTATGTTAATGAATACAGGAAAAATCGTTGAAGAAAAACAATATACATAACATTAAATTGGCTAGCTTTTCATAAAAATTAGAGGTCATGCATGATCTAAATTTTATAAGCTGAAGTTATAAAGAGTACCTAAGATGAGTAAGCAATGATCTGGAGCTGCCCAACCAGTATAACAGACTGTGTACATGATGGTCAGGACACGCCATTGATTAGAGATGAGAAACAAAGAGCAGAAAGAGAGATCATTTCAAACATGGCTGCCAAAATAAAATTGCAGAGTAGCATGCAAAACAGTGATATACAATCAACTTACTCCCTATGTGGAATGTCACTAGATAGTCTACTTCAGGGTCACTGTTGGCAGGAGCATCTTTATTTAAACCAGAATTGATAACATTCTTGAACAACCCAGCTAATATCACAAAATATCACAAAAATTAATTAATTTGTAATTAAAGAATATACTTCTGATACTCCTGAACTAACTCCAGTCTCAAAAACTCCTTTCCATTCCAATTTCCAAATCTATTATTGCTATGGGAAAAAGGATTTTTTAAAAAGTGTCATAGACTCTTAGCTCAGTGATCACTGTCCATTTTCTCATCTTTTTTCCTACCACAAGAAAAACAGTTTTCCTAAATGTTTTTATTCTTTCAACCATTCATCTGGATTTTGTTCCCTTTGTTTTGCTTTTGCTATACGTCATGAACATAGATATGAGATCAAATCCCAGCACAAATTTATTAGGATTATTTTAGTAGGAAAGATTTTTAACTTTCCTAAATATTTGTCTCAACTTTACAGCTAATACATCCCCTACAGCATCTCTCTGGTGATAGAAACATTACTTACATTTTAATAGATATGTTAGCATAACATTTAGCACAAGGGAGGCGCTAAATAAATTTCTTTAGTGGAATAAAAATGTTTTCTCTTCACTGGGTTACTTGAATCCAGACCTTTGTACAGATCCTGTGTAGGAAATTTTTGGTCTCAGACACTGCTCAGTTGAGCAGACATCTTAATTCCCTGAGCTGCTTTATGTCTCTGAAGCAATACAAGACAAGATGTTTTCTCTACCATAATGTTTCAACTTGGTCTTCTCTCTAAACCACCCAGCTTGCTATCAATGTTATTTGTAGTTTAAGAAAGAAAACTATAAATAAATGCAAAATAAAGAACTTTTGGAGTACAGAGAGATAGTAAAGTGGGTAAGTTGTTTGCCTTGCAAAATCTGACCCAGGTTCAATCTCCAACAGCATATATGCTTCCACAAGCATGGCAAGAACTGATCCATGAGAATAGAACGAAGAGTAAGTCCTGAGGGGTTGGCCCCAGACCAAATAATGTTTTTTTAAAAAAACATAAAGAGTTGTTTATCGATTGATATAAAGGAAACCTGTAGAGCTGAGTGTAAAGAACCCATAGAAGAAACAAGCTTAATTTATGGAAGAATTTACCATTATTAAACACTAAGTCTTAGATGCAACAATAATTGTAAAAGGTAGAGAAAAATGTAAGTTGTCGTTTGAACAATATTTAGTCAGTATTCATAAAACACTTTCTGTGGCAAAGGCATTTAGAGCACTTGTCTTGCATGTGTGATGCCCTGAATTCGATCCCCAACATCACAAAATAAATAAATAACTGTGTTTATTCCTTACTCTCCTCATTCTAAACAATATCTATGGCAGTAAAATTAGTTTACAGTGAGAACATAGTGTGCAGCAGGTGGTTAGCATGACATTTCCCCAAACCAGATTCTGATAGTTCAATCCCGATACACAGCAAACAGTCTGAGAATCTTGTGGTAAAGAAAGTTTGGAAACTAAAGGTAAAAACAAAGCCAGAGGTAATAAAAATACAATTCTGGGGAGTAAAAGGGAAGGGGAAATGTGACAAAGTCTAATAAGAACTATAAAATGCCACTTCATATGGAGAATAAGAGCTTTTATTAGTGACAAGAACAACTGGAATATATAAGATAATTTTCATTTTAAAAATGTGAATTAAATGCCAATCCCATGCCAGACACCGTGCAAGCTGCAAGGACCTAGTCATAGAAGATTTAAATCAGAATGACCAAAAACCTAAGAATTGAGTGTCCATTTGTTCTAGCAGTTCCACTTTTTGGCATCTGCCCCAAGGTCCGCAAAACGTAGGTTTTCCCATTGTTCTTTGCAGCACTATTTGCAACAGCCCAAATCTAGAAACAACCCAAGTGTCCAAAACAGATGACTAGATAAAGAAACCGTATAAATACACATGATGGAATATTACTCAGCTCTAAGGGAAGAGAAAAAACATGCAATTTGCTGTGATGTGAATGGACCTAGAGAATATTATGCTGAGCAAGATAAGAAGATGAACAGAGTCAGAATGATTTCTCTAATATTTGGGATATAAAGAAACATAGTAAAGTAACAACAAATGGGATAAAGAAACAAAGCCTAGGTGGGAAGACAGGTAAGTTGGGTAAGGGGACACTCTGGTGGACTGTGTGGTCTTGGAACGTTGTACACAAGCAAACCTATCGCTAACAGTATGATAATAGGGTGCTTAATATAAACACAATTTTTCTTAAAGAGCCAATGTTCAACACTCAGGGCCAAGCTGTTTCTTGGTAAAGCTGAACTCCCCCTAGAAACATATATGTTTTCTCTTTTTATTCGGATGCCTGAAAAACTAAAAGCAGAAAAGAACTGCACAAGCCAAAAAAAAAGAAAAGAGAGAGACCAAAGGGAAACTATTCAGTCATCGCTAAAAGGCATTTACTCCAGAACTAACGGTGTCAATTTCTTATCAGACCCTGTAGAACAATTTACAAAGAAACACTGGGCAGTATTTTACAAGCAGGTATATGTTATATTTTGCCTGCACATTTTGAAATAAGAATCCATATTTTTCAGTGTCTGTTTCAACAACTTATTTTCCTATGAGAAACATCTTTTGGTTATACATTTCCACGTTAACTACTGCTTTATTTTATTCTATTCTATCTTTTCTAAAGTATTTCTCCAAATACCAAAGACTCTTTCGCATGACTACATAGAAGAAAAATAAAATTACTGATTAAACATTCTCTTCGTTTCTTGAGTCTTTTCATTTTATGCCTAAGGCCACAGAGACATATATGACTTAAGAAATTAAATGAAGATATAATATTTGAAGCCACTTTTCTGTTTGAACAGATTAGGAGAATTACACGTCATAACTATTCCATATAGTAAGATTAGATAAAAGAGAAAGTGCAGACTCTCAGAGTTCAGGAGTGTTATAAAAATCACTCACATTAACGTGGCAGAGTGGGTTACTTAATGGTTCTCCAATTATTTTCCATGGCTATGAATATAAATGAGAAATCAATAAAAATAAAAAACTTCGGGACCAAAAACTAATGCTACAATGTTACAAATTCATCTTAATCTTAATTTAGGAAAAAGAGTAAGTGCATATAAATGAAAAAAGTATTGGCCAATGTGATGTCATGTTGAGTGGCATCACATTATACAAGACCCTTCAGCATACCGATATCAAGTTAACATTCATAAACTATCAAATTAACAAGGTCAATGCAAGATTTCATGGCACTGACTTTAAGGCTGCCAACTGGTTTAGAGGCTCTGTGTCTACTATATCCTAACACATTTCACTTTATTTCATCAGAGTCGCCTCCTTAAAACTTCTCAGCCTAGCATTATGTTATTTCTCTATCAATGTATTCATTCAGCACTCTCAGTCTCGAGTCTTAACTCTTTTATAAGTCTTCTCTCCTGCACAGTGTAGTCTAACCTTCATCAAACAGAGAATCAAACAAGTGACATCTATCAACAGAACATCTACTCAGTGCTAAAGCTTTTCACATTGAACTAAAGTGCCATATTGTGAGGAAGAAAGAAAAGAGGAATGATTAGATGTGTAAAGACAAATACAAAGAGACTAAAGCTGAATGTGAAACTACAGCTTCAAGAAAAAATCCCAATGCCAGCTGGTACAGCCTTTCTGGAAAACAATATGGACATTCCTCCAAAGACTAGAAATTGAACTCCCATTTGACCCAGCCATACCACTCCTGGGAATCTACTCTGGGAGGCCAAAAATACGCAGTGGAAACACCATCCCTACTTTTATGTTCATAGCAGCATTATTCACAATAGCCAGAATCTGGAAGCAACCAGATGCCCGAAAATCAATGACTGGATAAAAAAGCTTTGGTACATCTACACAATGGAATACTATGCAGCTGTTAGGAAAAATGAAGTTATAAAATTTGCCTATAGATGGATGGACATGGAGAAGATTATGTTGAGCGAAATTAGCCAGAAGGAGAGAGACAGATACAGAATGACTCCATTTATTTGCATGACATAAATATATATGTACATATTAAGATACCAATATCCAAGGTCAAGTGAAACATATATCAGGAGGTCTTGTCAAGGTGGAAATTATCACAAACATGTGGGAGTCAAGGCCAGGTAAGACAGAAAATGGAACAGGGTGCTAACAACTGTTGAGGGTATTTCGTCTGCTGCCAGACCTGCAGAACTGACAAGACTTCTCTTTGAGAGCCTCAAGGTCACATGTGTACTCTGGATGGCTCCTTGGGAAGAGTTCGCCTAGTTAGTCGCTGTCCACAGGTAGACAGAGTTGCTCTGAGCCAAAAGTTGGTTTAAAAGTCTAGGGTCATTTTATCACAATAACCACACCAAAATATGTGGTTAACCTTTACCCTGGCAGGTTTCCAATAGAACAGTTTGGAATAGAATTTCTAGTGGAATAGCAAATTAATCATATGTCATATTCTGGTGCAGTGAGGGAAATGGGTATAATCAAATGGACAGTTTTGAAAACATTGGCAACGTCAGTGAAGTAATACAATAAAAACATCAAGTTGGAAGTTTGGAAATTCCGGAATTCCAGATCGCGAAGTCTTGACTGAGATATAAACTAGGAACCTATTTGCATCTAGGTGGTGCTCATGGTTCTGCGTCCTACATCTCAGGACATGTGAAGATTCTATTATTAAGTTCCTACAGTTTGGGTTATGGTAAGTTACTTAATTATTAAAATATTTCCAAGATTATATTCCCAGGAAATACATGAGCTTCACATTTACTTTTTACTGTGCATCACTATTGGTAGTGCTTTCTCCGTCTCCTAGATTGTTCACAATATAATGCAAATGCTAAAAATAGAGATGAGATGAGATTTCCAACTTTCCAAAGTTGTTTCTTTAGTCTCTGTTCAGTACTCACAAGGTTTTTCTAATCTGTAGATTTATGTCTTATGACCTGGAGGAATCCTACACAATTCCTAAATTCTAAAGTATCTCTTAAGCATTCTCTCTGTAATATCCTCTGCCTCATCTTTCTAAACTTGTAGAACACGTATACTGGGATTTATCAATTTTGCTAGGTCTCCCTAGCTTTTCTTTCCTACTTTCCATTTTTGACATTGTGATTTTTTAGTTCATTATTATCCCTTAGCTGCTTCCCGTCCTTGAATTAAATGTCTGTAAGTGTCTTTTCTTTTCACTGCAATACCTATTTCACTAAGTTCTAAGACTTCTCATGGCAATTTTCAGCATCTGCTTCCTGTATCATCATCATTTTTAAGTATATGCTGTATTTAATTTTGGGGTCTATTTTCACATATTTTATCTTTCAAAGAATTTTGAACTAACTTATTTAAAATATTTTCAGACTGCTTAATGATGCATATTTTAGGAGATATAGATTCTTATGCTTCCCTAAATTTAGTGCACTCACCTTCCTTCTCAGGTACTCAGAGAGAGCATCTTGTTGAAAGTCAGCAGAAAAACGGGTAACTGTTAGAAGAAGCAGCATGAGACACTCCAGTGGACAGAAAGCCCAGAGAAAAACCCAAATGCAACCTAGATAGCTACCACACGTTGCTCTTCTCAGCTGCCTAGTAGAAAAATCTTTTAACCTTTCAAAGCTAACTGCAAGCACCTAGCTTCCATACTATCATTGTGCTTGCATGCTTTGGCCAATGAAAACGTGATTGAAGTGGCCATGCAGAATGTGATAAGCAATGTTTAAAACTTGCCCTGGCCTTTGGTTTGGGCAGTGTGTTGCTCTGAGATCCTGTTCTCAGGTTAATAAAGGCTCTTCAGTTTGGCAAACAAGAGTGCTGGAGCTGCATGGGCAATCTCTCACTCTGCAACTCTTGTACTGATAAATACTATGAATTGATATAGGAGACTCAGTAATGAGAATGCAGTGAATGCCCAGGACTCAGGCCTGATTAGGGACACTGAATTTAAGAACACTACGTTTGTAAATTTCAGGTACTATTTATCCTTATGACTTCTTAGCTTTTTCTTTTTAAACATCTCTATTTATCTCCAGAGATTTCCTTTTCACAACATTAGAAACAGTTGAGTTTCTTGAAATCATGTGTTTTCCCAGTTTTTAAGTGAGTTTGGAGAAGACATGAAACCATTCAATACATGCCTATTACTTGTATCACTTGTCTTCCTGGTTTCATCGATTTGCTCGAGTGGGCACCAGTAACATCTTCATACGTCCTGTCACGTGCTAAGTGCCCAAGGGCATCTGCTCACTCAAGAACATGAAGAGCCTCAAACCATTCCTTCAAGTCATGGGATTGAGGTCTATAATTGTTACTGTTTTTGGCATATCAAATACGACAAAGCCAGGCAGCTTGCCGGCTCTGCCATGCGGGTGGTATACTCTCAGTAGTAGGCTCTCATCTAGTGCCTTTACCAATGAACCTGGGAGAGATGGGCTTTTCTCTTGGGTGGAGCTCCAACGAACTGTGGAATCTGGATGTTGAAAATGACTGCCTTTATTGTGTGAGAGTTCCTCTGGCTTCCTGTGAGGCTCTATTGGGATGGCGGGCCAGGGCTAGAGACCCTGCTCTTCAGAGTCCCACCCTACAGCAAAGCCTATTTCAAGCTCAGGTATGCCTTATCCGGAGACTCAAATACACTGGGAAGACCTGATACTGGCTCTCCCTGTGCTCAGCTGATCATGAGGTGCCCGGGAGGGAAGGCGGGTTCTAGCCCTGGCCGCCATCCCAATAAAGCATAGTAATACATGCCTAATTCTTAATTATTCTTTTAAATCAGAAGACTTAGCCTTGTCCTTACCTCAATTATGCTTTCAACACAATATTCAACTAGGGAAATTTTATTTTAATGGATATTGAGGGAAAGTAATTCAGAGTTTCTTTAGCACTACCCAACACTTCATATCCTAAAATGACATACAGGCGCAGAGTACAGGGTGAAAGGGTGCAGGTCTGTGCTCTGAAAACTGGACTGGTCACTGTGACTGTCTATTCTTAGCTGTGCTCTTGACTTTTGAAATAGCCTAGGGGAAAAGTTGCAGTCTCAGCTCTCTTGTGAATGTTTCTTATTAACCTCAAAAAAAATCCTTTTTCTCAACTAAATTTGAAGACATATTTTTTCTATGAAGTTGGGTAAGAATTTTAAAAGTCCAAAATGTTCCTCAGTAAAAGAAAATAATTGAATAAGAAAAACCTACCCAATGACTTCTTTACACCCTTCCGCAGACACAAAAGGAAACCCAATTCTTTTTTCTTTATCTCTAGAATCATTAACTAACACTTAAAAAACTGGATACTTTCTAATGCTCTCATCTTCCATTCCCCTAAAATGTGATCTCCAAATAGAATTAAATTTGAATAAATTTTTGATCTTGACATACTATATAAAAGCTTAAAAATATTTTTAGAGTCAGAGCTTTGTATACTTTTAAACATTTCATGAGTATTGAGATTTGTAAGCAGTTTAAACAAGGAATAGAAAACACATCTCAAAATTTTTTAATTTAGTTGAATCTAGCAATATGGTAAGAAAAATCAAAAGGTAAATAAAGAATTATCTCCTTTTTAACCTAAAGTAGAAGATTCTTTAAACATTCGCAATAAAATTAATGAGAAAATTGACATAGGTGTGTCTTTATGACACATTTAGAACACTTTGGTAGTAAAGTGTTCTACATCACTAACATCACGCTTTTAAATTACTTTTTCATCATAACTTCATCTGCCATATTTTTTAATTCCAACAAAAGTCTTAGGCACAAATATATCACCAATTTTTTAAAAATTTGTTAACTTTATTTAAATGTAGTGATTTACACAATTATTCACAGTACAGTTGTTTCAGGTATTCAATATTCCAACACCACTCCCACCATCAATGTGCCCTTACTGTCACCAAAGGCCCTAGTTTCCCACCCACCCCAACCTTGCTCCCTTAGAAGGCACTAATTAGTTTATATTGCTTATTACAACGTATTTCTTGTAATGGTGTTGCTAAAGCCATGACCTTTTTACTGAGCTGTTATGTACAAATGGAGCCATCTGTGTTATTGCTTTCATTTATTGAACTTAGTGGTCTTCCTGCCATGCCTCCCAGGTGCCTCCTGAGCGGCTAGGCACAGGGAGAGCAAGTAGCAACTCTGCCCCATGTCCGAGAGTCTCTGGTTCAGCATACCTGGGCTGGATTGCAAAAAAAAAAAAAAAAAACTGCTGCAGGGTGGGTGTCGATGATCCGGGCTGTGATAGTCTGGTCTGCTAGGTGGGGTTGTGGCGAGAGGGAAGTCCAGATGTGGAAAATGGCGGGCCCCATGGAGTAGGGGTGTCGTCTGGTTTGTTGTGAGGCTCTGCTGGGGTAACAGGCCAGGGCTAGAACCGCCATGCCTCCCAGGCACCTCCTGAGTGGCTGGGCACAGGGAACAAGTAGCAGCTCTGCCCCATGTCTGAGAGTCTCTGGTTCAGCATACCTGGGCTGGATTGCAAAAAAAAAAAAAACTGCTGCAGGGTGGGTGTTGATGATCCGGTTTTGATAGTCTGGTCTGCTGGGTGGAGTTGTGACAAGAGGGAAGTCCGGATTCTAGCCCTGGCCTACCACCCCAGCAGAGCCTCACAACAAGCCAGACAGCACCCCCTACTCCATGGGGCCCGCCATTTTCCACATCCGGACTTCCCCTCTCGTCCACAGCTCCACCCAACAGACCAGTCTTAGTGTATCCAGTTACCTCACCACACACCATCAATGCAGCCAAAATGCATCACCCATGGTCCCATGCCACCTCTAGGTCAGCGTTATCATTCTTCCCTCCTCTCACCCCAGTCTGGTCTTCTCAGTTCTGAACTATGGTTCTCAGCACTTGTTATTGACACTCTTGTGTAAAACTTTAAAGATGTCCATTTGCTTTTTGGGGGAAAGGAGAGACTCCCAAGCTGTGCTCAGAAAGCCCTAAAGCTTTAACAAGGATTCTCAACCAACCAGGGTGGTTGTTTAATGATCAGGCCCAAGGTTACAGGGCTGCTCCAAAGCCCACAGTACTGGGATTACAAAGTCAGATCAGTTTTGCTCCAGGGACCTTGAGGCACACACCTTAAGCCTTGTATGATCTCACTGGATCTTTAATTTGCTCAACATGAAATTTGTTTTAACAGTTGAGATCCCTTTGAACATAATTATGTCCCCCAAAATTTCAGTATAATTAAAAAAGTAAAATATCATAAGTCAGTTCGAGTCAAAGGAAAATATATTTCAAATAAACTATTCTGTGATGGTTATTTGAAAAATCCACAGCATTATTTATAAATCAACTGTGATAAAATACCATAAATATTTTTTCTTGTCCTCCCTTTTTTTTGATGGAGATAACATTGGTTCACAGATGTGTAAATGTGTGTAGATGTTATTCCTGGCTGTGCACTCAGGGATCACTGCTGGGAGGTCTTGGGAACCATATGTGGTTCTGAGTTGAACCTGGGTTGTCATATTCAAAGCAGTTGC
>JAJIBD010028011.1:0-72086 GCA_021461705.1 Cryptotis parvus
CCCTAGCTTTCTCCTTTCCCATACATTGAGGCACTAATTTGACCATAATTTTACAATCTAGGCAGCACATCATGTACTTCTCGACTTATCATAGGGAGAATCTGTAGTCCTTGAACACCTGATATCCCCCCCATCCTTTACTCATTTTTGTCCAACTCAGATTTTGATATCATGTTTCTCTTTTAGGAAACCTTCCTAGGAATTCTAGACTTGTGATCAGGATACCTCCAGCATGCTCACAACCCATATTGTGGTTGCCACATTCCTCACTGTGGATGTTTATTCTTCACTGATGCTTTCTCAGGTTACCAAACAGAGAGGTACAGATAAAGGAGCAGAGGCTGTTGACCCAAGTGGGACTCATTGTGAAATCAAGGGGTAAAATGAAGGGCGGAAAGAATGCTATCACTTTCTGATGTGTTCATTCTGGTTAAGGTGGGTTTTCTCAGTGAGGAGCATAGAGAAATCTTGCAAAGCACAAGTTTGCTCAAGCTGAACTCTAGGCCTAATGATAAAAGGGATATATATACATATATGTATAAAACACGCATATACATACATGAACATACATACATATGTATATATGAGTGTTTTATATATATGTATGTATATATGTATATATGTATATACATACATATACATATATGTATGTATATACATATATGTTATATGTATATACTGATATACACATATGTGTATCACACTCTTTATGTATATATATATCCTTTTTATCATCAGGCCTATCATCAGGCCTATATATACATACATATATATGTATATACATATATACATATATGTGTATATATACATACACATATATGTATAAAAGGGATATATATACACATACATATATACATACATATATATGGGTATATATGTGTATATATATATATGACTGGAAAGTGAAGATATAATGGTTAGTTTAAATTCTGTCTTTTATAACACCTAGGATAATATGGGAATGATGCTAAATTTAAGTGAAATACTATCTGGGGAATTCCTTCCTATAGTACACTTCAAATTGCCTAATAGTCCTGCAAGTATAAAACAACATCAGTAGTCTTGTAAACCGATACTACAATAAAAATAAATTTTTTAAAACAATTTTCCATACACTTTTTAAAAATTTATTTTTTAATGTGGTATCGTAGTTTACAATGCTATCCAGAATAGTACAATACTGCTATCCAAAACTCCCCACTGCATAGGTATCTTTCTTTCTTTCCTTTCTTTGCAGCGGCAAGGCAGAGTTTCTCCCAGTTCCATCCCTCTCCTTTTTTCACAAGGATGAAGTCCGGTAAGACCTAGATCTCCCTCATTCATGCTGGGAGCTGTTGGCCAGGGCCGCTGACATCTGGCGCCTCAACATGGGGCAGCTTCGCCTAACACTGGACCAGGTAAGACCTCGATATTTGCCCAGAACCCAATCTTCCTTTTGATTGGGGATGAGTGGTTTGCAATTCCTCAACTTGGAAAAGAACGCAGTAAGTCCTAGGCTCTGTCTCCTATGTTTGGTGTGACATAGGTATCCTTACGCCTGTTTCATTCTTTCACTTGATTCTATCTTCTGAATGAAAGAGTGTGAGTGTGCAAGTGAGTGAATATTGGCCCTCATAACTTCGGCTGTGGGTTTTGATTGGGCTTTGTCCTGCGGTTCCATGAAGTCTGTAATGCCTTAAGGGCACTTGCGCCTGAGGGCTTTGGCTCCCAGCCAGAGGAAAACAGGCACGGGGTTTATATGTGTGGCCCAATGTCAGGGACTTCTTTAGATTCCACGAGGGGTCCGGCCAGGCGAGCACCAGAAAGCTGCCCCCCCACCCCCTCTCTCTCTCTTCTTTTCTCCTTTCCCTTTCTCTTTTCTTTCTTGTCTGTTGTTTCAATAATCTAAGTTTGGACCAGAAAGGCCTCTGGTCCACTTTCTTTGCTCTCTCCCTCTTTCTCCCACTCAGGAATCAGTTATCCCATCAGTCTGCTCCTATGCTGGTCTATTCAGGTCAGCCACCTGGCCTTAAAGGCCCTCCAGTATCTCTTAAAAATCTGTAGCTTTTTTTTTTTTAGAGGACCAGAAGGTCAAAATTTGGAAAGCTATTTTAAAGGAGATCCCCTGGGTCTCCACTGGAGACCTCTTCTCCTGGGACACAAAGGAAAAGATAGAAAGGACAGGGGAGAGGCCTCCTCCTGGATTATCACAGCCTCTTTTTTCCGCTGAGCCTCTTAGGGCCAAACAAGCTGCTGTTGAGAACCTTTTCTGATTAGGAGAATGAGAGGTGCCTTTCTCAATAAGTGACCTCCCTGATGTAAACAGCAGTTAGAAAAAATTTTGGGCAGATCCACCAAAACTTTGCCAGGGAAATTCAAAGCTTAACCTTTACTTTCCTGCCCCTGGAGGTGTTGCAGGTGTGGCTGCAGTGCTCAGCTGCATCAGAAGGTGGCAGACAGGAGACAGGCTTGTCTATACTGAGGGCTCTGCCCCGTGGACTTGGATATCCTGGGATGAACCCAGAGTCATGGCAGAGCCTGGCAAGCTACCTGTGGTGTATTCGATATGCCAAAAGCAGTAACAATAATAGATCTCATTCCCACGAATGGAGACATTACTGGCGCCTGCTCGAGCAAATCAGTGAACAACAGGAAGACAAGTGACAAATGACAAATAAGATATCAAGGCTTTATCTCCAAATTCAAAAAATAAAAATAATAACATTCAGATTTGCCTAGACCCTCAATGTTATTTTTTCTAGTGACACCAGGGTTCACATACTCTTCAACTGAAGACCTTTGCACAGGGAGTTTACATGGAAAGTCTTCTACAGCTGAGCCACATAACCATCCAGACCTTAAAATACTACTTTCCTGGTTTTTAATTTTAAAGGAAGTATTATTAACCTATGCTTTCAATACATTTTGTCATAGCAAAGACTACAGTATGGGCAACTTCCCCACCACAGACAGGTCTACTTGGAATTTCTGCTTTTCAAATTCATATTTCCCATTAGGATTCTGAGTTCTCTTGCTTTATTTCTCCTCCTCTCCCACTCTCTCCAGGCCTGTCCATAGTCTCTGATCTCGGCTTCTCTTCTACAAATCTCTCATTTTCTTCCTCTCAGAAGTAGGTCAGGTTGTTTTGCTCCCCTGACCTGTCTCTGCCTTAATGGCACAAAAGATACTCTGCTTTTTAAGTTGATATTCTGCTAAGCATAGGAAAAACCAATGAGCAGATTCTAAAGTTTGATTTAAAATTCATAGAAAACGTCAGTGGTCCTTCTTGGGCCAGATGGTGAAACATGGCTCTTAATTTTTTTTTAAGTTTTTATTATACCACCGTGAGACATACAATTACAAAGGTGTTCATAATTGGTTCTTGGTAATACACTACTCCAGCACCCATCCCTCCACCAGTGCCCCATTCCCACCACCAATGTACCCACAACCCCTTCCATCCATTCCCAGGCTGCCTCAATAGCAGGTAGCCCCGTTTCCTCTCTTTCTCTCTGTCTCTCTCTGTCTCTGTCTCTGAATCTCTCCTCCCTCTTTTTACACATTGTGGCTAGCCCTGCAGACATTTAGGGTTTATCATGTAAGTCTATTTGTGTATATTCAATGGTGAGTTCTAGTTTGACATTACCATTTCCCACATTTAGTAAAACACTGATATATATATATATTTATATCCCATTAATGAATGCAGTCATTCTATATCTGTCCTTTTCCTTCTAATTTCACTCAGCATGATAGTCTCCATGTCCATCCATTTGCAGGTAAATTTCATAATTTCATCTTTTATGACAGCTGCGTAGTATTTCATTGTGTAGATGTACCACAATTTCATAGCCAGTCCTCTGTTCTTGGGTACTTAGGTTGTTTACAGATTCTAGCTATTGTGAATAGCACTGCGATGAATAAAGAAGTACAGATAGTGTTTCTTCTATGTGTTTTGGGGTATCTAGGGTATATTCCCAGGAGTGATATTGCTGGATCAAATGGGAGCTCAATATCTAGTTTTTCAGAGGAATGTCCATATACAGGAAAATGGATCAGCAGCAGAACAGAGAACATTGGGATGAATCCAAGAGGAACAACATAAAAATCATCAAAGTCCCAGAGGGACAGGAAAGTAATCCCAAGGAAATTAAAACAGTTAAAACATCCTTGCTGAAAAGTTCCCAGAGTTTAAGGATGAAGGCATCCAGGTCCAAGAAGCCTGAAGGGTACCAGCAAGAAGAGACCCCAACAGAAAGACTCCAAGACAATCCTAGTCAAAGTAATGGATGCCATAGACAGAGATATAATTCTTCAAGCTGCAAGATCAAAGAAGGAAATTGTATACAAAGGAGCATCCATTTGACTTTCAGCAGACCTCTCCAAAGAGACCCTCCAAGCCCAAAGGCAGTGGTGGGATATAGTGAAAAAAACTCAATGAAATGAATGCCTCAGCAAGAATTCTTTATCTAGCTAAGCTCTCTCTCAGATTTGAAGGACAGCTTCTTGGATAAACAATAGCTTAGGAACTTTGTAAACTCAAAACCAACCTTAAAGAGGACTGAAAGAGCTACTCTAAGACGAGGCTCTTAATATTTTATATCCCAGGATATTCCAAGGGGACACAGGTGAAAGTTGTGTAAAAGTTGGATCAGGGCAAGGGACTATGGGACCAACCAGTAGGATAGGGAAATCATAGGAAGAAAATATGATCAGAAGGGGACCACAGTCAGAAATGGGTGACAAACATAGCTCTAGGCAACCTAGCACCATGGGTCCCAAGGAAAAGGGAATCACAGACAAAAAGCATTACTTGAGCAAACTAAGATGCTCACACCACAGCTAGACACCTCCATAAGGTATGCTAAATGTGATGGGGCTCAGAAAATTAAGATATATAATTTATATTTAATTGTAAATTGTACTTTCCTCTTGAAGGCACCTTCATTTAAGAAACAGAATAATTATAACAACATTTTTATAAATTAAGTAGTACTAGGCTTAACCCAAGTCACGGTTGGGTGCCCAGCACAGCAGGGGTTTAATAAAGCCTTGTTAACTATCTCAAACTCTGTTGAATTTAATTTAGCCTGATTTAGCATTTCCTATATGCAAAGTGCTTGACAACAGATGCATTTTCTTATATTTGCAGTCTTCATGAAAAACTGAAATATTATACTTCTCTTTCTTTTATTTTACAAATAAGATGATGCTGTTGCCTGGAGAGACTCATTTATTTGGGATAGAAATTAGTGAAAATAATGATCAAAGACATCAGACAGTCCACATCTTGTCAACGCTACTCATTCCAGGCTCTGTGATCTTGGTCAAATTACATGACCCGTATAAGTTTTACTTTCTTCTCTCAAATGGATGGAATAATGTTTACCATGTCAAAGTTTCATGATTAGGGGTTTATTTTGGCCACACCCAGTGATGCTGAGGACTTACTCTTGACTCTGTGCTCATGGATCACCCTAGAAGTGCCTCATAAGATCACTTATGTGATGCAAGGGATGGAACCGGGTCATTTGCATGCAAGGCAAGTGCCTTATCTGCTGTTCTATCTCTTTGGTTCTTGATGTCTTATGGGAATTGAGAGTCAGGGGCACAGAAAGTGCTAAATGTGTTAGCTTTCAGAATTTGTGATATCTTTCATTTCACAGAACATATATTGTGCTACAAAACAAATTTGTTTCCCAAACAAAACTCCTAGGAATGCCATGAATCAAATCTTGAGAATAAGATCTCCACTTGATCTTAGCCAAAAGGCCAAAAAGCAATGAGCATATCTCAAGATATTGGTTGCCTAAGAACTCTCAGTGTAATTGGTATTCTCTGGGTGTAAAATCAAGTCCATATTTTTCCTTCTGAGTCATAGGGTTTGCCTGCTCCCTTGGATGGTTCTATGTTGGAGACTCTTTTTTATAGAGAAGTCCTGAAGACTAACATGGAAGCTCTGGAATATGGACTTAAAAGATAGAAGTAATAAGTATCTGGTGTAACTACTAAGCTAAAGGCCACTTATGGACAAGCCATACCAGTTGTCAAGCAGAATAGGGGAATGCTGAATGAACATGGAGACAGGTCAAAAAGAACAGGCTGGAAGAAGGAGAGGAAGCTAGAATTGCAACCAGAATGACACCAGGCACCCCAAGCACAGTACATGTACCCTGGAAGCAAAAAAAAATAGGTCTGGAAAGGGAGAGTGGACTTAGGGAGCAAGGTATTAGAATTAGAGGCACTATATGGAGCAGAGGCCATTACAGAAATGTGCCTCTAGTATTAATAGTGGCCAGAAAGTCATTAACATGCTAATTATTATAATAATATTAAGTTATTTATGAGTATAATGGCTGTGTGCTGATTCGCTAACACCATTTGTAAGAATGCAAAGTTGTGATCCTATTAATGTGGTTCATGGTTCTCTCTTCACAGCAGCTACGTTACATCAGATCATAGAATCAGTACTGATATTTCATGTTGGTAAATTCTTAAGACTCTCATTAAACTCAAGTGCAGAGCCATCTCTAATTCATCTGAATACCATTTAGTTATTCATCTATCATTTCATTTACTCCCCAACATCGATGAGCAGACCTCAGTGATACCCTCTTATCTCCATAGTCTTGAGGGAGATTTAGCTAAGTGCACCATGTATGTGTGAAGAGTGAAGATGAAGCTTGTCAGTTGCTTGTCAGTGACTGTGGAAGTAAAAAGAGTAGTTGAAAAGATACAGGAAAGTTGACAGATGCAATCGACATCTCTTTTATCTGCGTCACTTGAAAAAAAAATCTCTTGACTGAGCTCCAGAAGGTCAACAGATGGCATAGCACCAACCAGAGAGGCAAGTTCAGCTTGATTTCAGCTCATTAGGATTCTAGATCAGCTTTCAGGCAAGAAACCTGAACCTTCAGGTTAGTAGAAACAGACAGGGGTTGATGTGGGTGCCCTTCAACATTAAGACCTGATTGCTGCTGTCTCTGAGATTGGCAACATGGAAAGAGAGGGCAATGTTCACCTTCAAGCTGGAAGTAAGTCAAAAGCAGTCTATGTTTACAGTCCCAGCCAGAGTGAAAGAAATGTGCCTTTCGAGGTTTTGGTGTTTATAGGAAATTGCTGCGAGATAGTTTTCAAGCTGTAGTTATCAAGCCAGTATTTGAATCTCACAGCATTTACCTAACTAAATCCCAGATGTGAGTTCAATGTCAGAAACATTTCTATATGTATTGTAATCATCTTTTGAGGGGATGCACAGAACTGGGCAGTGTCCTTGTGAATTCTGATCTTGCAAGAAATGATAATGAAAACAGAACGTTGTTCTGCTAAGTTCTCCATTCACCCTATCTTCTTACCATGAAAGTGTATGTAAACTCCAAATGAGAGCAATGCAAGGTAAAGTTGATGATAGAAGAGAAACAAGGGTTCAGCAACAATCTAGCAGACAAAACTGACATAGTATGCACCATGTACTAAGGCACTAAGATATTGCCCAGGTACTATGTGAAGTGAGAACTTTGCCAGGATCAATTAAATCAAGAAAACAGGTAAACAAACAGGTAAACCTTATAACTTTAGAAGTAGCCAAATGTATTGTAAGGAGTGTTTCTCAATCAGATATCATAAGGCTCTCTGTGGGCCCTCAGAATATTTCAAGGGGGAACAGTGAATAGATATAGAGAGGAGGCCTCAGCATGGCACAAGACCTTTGGGCCAACCGGTAGAACTTGTGTGACAGTATGATGAAAAAACAAAGTTGAAGTGGACCATATTCAGAAAAAGTTGCAAAGTACTGCTGTAAGGGACTGAGGAAACCTGTTCTTTCTTTACTTTATTCTAGTAAAGCAACTTCCTAGATGCAATACTATTGGAAATAATTCCCATATACTATACTGTACTGTACTGTACTGTACTGTACTGTACTGTACTGTACTGTACTGTACTGTACTGTACTGTACTGTAGTATACTATACTATACTATACTATACTATACTATACTATACTATACTATACTATACTATACTATACTATACTATACTATACTATACTATACTATACTATACTATACTATACTATACTATTGGAAAGACTATACTATTGGAAAGAATAAGAGACTATAATATTGGAAAGAATTCCCATATATTATTCAATTTGTATTCAGCTACATTATCAACAGAATGTTGGATGTTACTAACCACCAAGATGTAAGACAGCTTTCAAATTTGGCTTTCTAGACACAATACTTAACACCCCAAACTTGTTAGCACCAGCTCCATAAGTAAACTGAGGAGCAGACTGCATCCCTCTGCTCAATTCAGAATTAAAAAAGTTTCCTTTAAATTCCAAATCCTCAAGGCAGATTTAAAAATGGATAAAATTAGGGGGTTATAAAAAATAGCCCAAGTTTGCTTTGCAGGAAAAAATGAGAACTAAGTTTGCACACTGCTGTTTCACTTTCATTTGGCAAAAGAATAAATCATTATTTAATTTACTATGGGCCACTGAAAAGACACTGCCCCCAATGCCAGAATGTTGTGTACTTGTGGGAACTGAAATGAGATGAAAAAATATGCCTGCACCATTATTCATTTGTATTGATCTAGATGTATAAGCCTATGTATCACAATTTGACAAAAGGTTAAGTATTAACAGAAGAATCATTAATCTAACCAAACAAATTTATAAAACAATAGCTCTCCTGGTTGGCTTTATGTATAATATGGGTCTCTGATGGACTGAGGAACTCTTAGGACTGATCTGAATTCTTCAGACTTCTCTTAAAGATCTACTAATGTGCTGCAATAAACCATGAGATAAATAGTAAGAAACCGTTCTTATGAATTTCAAAGGTCTTACTGTAAAAATGAACACTCTTGGTATTGTCAGCCATGAAGACATATAAAACATTATCCAGCCTTTGACTAGGCACAAACACTTTTGTTTTAGTGAAAAATCTATATTCAGCACCATAGTGCCATTTGAAAGATAAGGCACTTTTACATGAATGTCAGCAGTCCCTCCACTTTTATTTCAGTACATTGTCCTATGTTAAATTCACTTAATTTTCATAAAGTATTTTGTGTATACTTCTACCTTCCTCAGCTCATAAATCCATCCAAGTACTTTTTGTACTTCACCATTCTTCAGCTAATGATCAATTTATGTTTTCAATCTTGAATTCATCAGTGCACTCATACATCCATCATGTTAATTCACAAACCCAAATATGTCTGTCCACATACTCAACCATAGATTTAACCATGCTTTTTTCATTCGATTGGTTCATGTACTACTTACTCATTGACAATGTATTTAGCATTTGGGAGAATAACATTTAAAGGAAAGATGTATTGGATTTTGTATGGAGAGAAGTTAAATTCTAAAGACATAAGCTGACTTCTACTGGCTCTCCCTGTGACTAGCCGCTCACGAGGCGCCCGGGAGGGATGGTGGGTTCTAGCTTTGGCCCACCATCCCAGCAGAGCCTCGCAACAAGCCAGACGACCCCCCACTCCATGAGGGGCCTCCATTTTCCACGTCGGACTTCTCTCTCATCAGAACTCCACCCAGCGGCTTCCGGCCGCGGTTCATCATTAAATGCTGGACTTAGAGATGACTGCAAGAGTATGCTACCTGCGGCAGAGCCTGGCAAGCTACCCGTGTTGTATTTGATATGCCAAATACCAGTAACAATTATAGACCTCAATCTGGAATGGATTGTGGCTCTTTATGTTCCTGGAGCAAGCAAATGCCCTTGGGCTCTACTAGTATGAGACAGGACATATGGAGATGTTACTGGGGCCTGCTCGAGCAAATCGATGAACAACAGGAAGATAGTGATAGTGATAGTGATACCCAACTGTGCTCATGGATCACCTAGGCTGGAAGTGGAAATAAAGAGGGAAACATATATAGAACCAGGGTTGGCCACATATAAGGCAAGTGCCTAAATTCCTGTACTGTCTTCTCTGGCTCTTCTGTCAATATTTGGTTAGAAACTTAGACGAAATCTTTCAGCAGTTCTTTCTCTTCTAACTTACACTTTGCATGTAACAAAATCATAAAGAACATAAATTTGGGGGTATATCACTAAATACATTTTTAATTTCCACCTGAAAACTAAATGTAAAATAAGTCAGAAACTTCAAATAAAACACAAGGGAAAACTGACCATTGTAAAAGTTATAGTCTCAAGACTTATTGTAGAAGAGAATATGATTATTTTCCATCAAAATCTATCACTGAAATAACTAAATCATTTGTTTGAGAAGAGAGATGACACCAAGTCGTGTAAAATAACCCTAATTAATCTCAAAGACATTTCCCAATGCAAAGTTAATACTTTTTAAATAATCTTGCAGATATTATTTTATATATACCTTAAAACTATTGCTCATATCAACCAAAATTGCATACTTCACACATAAAAGGACAAATATGCTCACACCCTAACCCTAACCCTAACCTAACCCTAACCCAAACCCTATGCTCACACCAACATTCAGGATATTGGACTACCTAAAGAATATGGGGTTGAGCAAATCTGAAGCTTACTATTTCTAACATATCTGACTGTGTTTTTGTTGTACTCATGTCATACCTGTATGATCTGACACTATTTTATTCGCCAACACAGAATTCTTGTGAAGTTAGTAGACTCTTCTCTACCATTTAAACAGCTCCTAAAATTTTTCTGTCTCTAAAATGTCTATTAAAGGGGAAAGGATTGTTTAGTCTGGCTTTATTGTTTTTAGATAGAAAATACACCATAGCTTATAACTGCTCTGTATTCTTGGATACTGACTGATCAGTGTAAAAGCTTCTTGGTGATCCTCCATGTGCCTGGGCAGGGGTTTAAGCTCATTTACAAAACAATTATAGTGCCACTTTTCACCAAAGCTTCCATAACAGGACCTAAATGAACAGTATATCTCTGAGAGGGAAATAAATGATGATGGTAGATCTACAGTGCATTGAAAGTCATCACCTATATTTTAAAATTAAAAAAAAAAAGAAATCAAGGTACTGTGAGTAACAGATGCCCATGAAATCACAAACACTACAAAGATTTTAAATTTCTTTGAGGTGTTTCAAACGAGGGACCCAGTTCAATTTTTAAGCCCTTTATATAGGAGGAGAATGTTTCATCAGAATCTGGGTGTTCTAATGGGTATTTTCCAATCTCTTATTTATAGAGGCCCATTTTTGCTTGCCTTTTTATTCTTTGCAGCTCTGGCCACCTTCAAAGATTGATGAAATCTACGAGTGGTATTAGATTTAACACCATTTTGAGATGGGCTTTAAGCTGAGTGAGAATGAGTTGGACAGAAAAGAAATAGAAAGGAAGAGAACGATTCCATAGATGAAACTCTTGGCCTTAGAACAAATTGAAATATTATTATTGCAATTCCCTCCAGTAATCTCTGGGTTGTCCATGATACTCTGAGATCATGCTGCTTCCTGTTGTGTCATCTGGATAAATATATGATGTGAAATATATTGTACATATATAAGCCACCCAACAAGAATAAAACTTCCCCCAAATTAGAGACTTTGTAGAGACTGCTCCCCATTTACCATGCATGGAATACTTAGGATGAGTCAAGCAGAGAACCTGTTACATGGGGAGTATCTTAGCAGCTATTTTGTTCAAGAAGCTTAGCTACATAGCACAAGGAACCAGCTATGGAATACTGATAACTGTTAAATGATTCTTACTTTGCCTTCAGGGACACCATCAAAATCATCTTGTTTTGATTCTATTAGAAACCAAGATTTTAAGTACCTAAACAAAATTTCCATTAAAAAGCAATGCAAAATAAGAGTTATGGAATATTTAGAAGCAGTGGTTGACAATTTTCCAAACATAAAATAAGAGTCAAAGAATATAACATCTCTAGTAAGTCAAAAGTTAATGTCTAATATAAATTCTCTCTGATGTACTCATGCTTTGATGTCAATACTGTTTGGTTAATACTAAAATAGTAATCCCACACCATTCTTTTTAGCTTTATATGTCTGGACATTCTCTGAAAATATAGCACTAATGTTTTTATAGCATTAAAGTAAGCATTACCATGCATACTTCTCAATATATATTTAAAATATAATTTCTTACATGATATTATCAAAGATTATATACAGATGGTTTATGGAAAAGCATTTGTTCTTCTATCATTGGGGAAATGCAAATAAAAGTCAATAGATATGACAAAACACCAGAGAAATTGGATGTATCAAAGAACAAAAACATTTTGTCCTACCACTGGTAAGGATATGGACAAAACAGAAACTTCACAATGGTTGATGGGAAGATATCTGGCTCATCCTCTATGGAACACAGAACAGAAACTTCTCAACAAAAGTAAGAATTGAGCTTCGTGTGTCCCCAGATACTCCTTGACATATATTCCAAGAGCCCTCCAAAAATATATTAAGAGAATATATTTGTACTCCTATGTTCATTGAAGCACTATTCATAATAGCTAAGATCTGGAAACAACCTAAGTACCCAAGAACAGATGAGTGGATAAAGAAACTGTGGTTCCTATTCACAATGACTAGTCAGCTATAAGAACAAATGAAATCCAGCAATTTGCTGCTATGTTGATGGGACCGAAGGGTATCATGCTGATTGAAGTCAAAAGAGAGGGAAAAATAAAGAATAGTGTTCCTTATGTGTGGAATATAAAGAAACACAGGAGGGAATTAAAAAAAACCCTGAGAGTCAGTATGCAGAACAGAGTTTGTCAAGGGAACAGATTTAGGAATATTGTAGAGAGGTGCTGGTGCATTGATGGTGGCTGTGGTGTTGGAATACTTTATGCATGATATATACTGCTACTAACAGTATTGTAAATCATGGCACCCAACAATGGAAAGAGAATAAAATTATTAACTATGGAGACTATAGGCCTAATTGAGACCACACTGACTCAACTATACCATAAAGAACTTGTTTGAATTAATATTCCATCAGTGTCTCTGCTTCCTCAACTATAAAAACATGTACAAAAACCACTGCTTCAGAGTTGTAAATATATATACATACATATGTATATATGTATATATATGTATATATGTATATATATGTGATCATTTGATCACTTGAATCCCGTTATTCATCGATTTGCTCGAGCGGGCGCCAGTAACATTTCCATTGGACCCCTATCACGTGCCAATGTAGCATAATGGCATCTGGTTGATTCAGGAATATGAAGAGCCTCAAACCGTTGCTTCAGGGTCTTAACAAGGAAGTCTGACCATCTTGTAGGTGGGTGGCCACGTGATCTTTTGACATCCCGTGGGATCCAGTCGGTAACGGCTCTAGTCCAGCGGTTGTCTCCAAATCGCATTACATGTCCAGCCCATCTGATTTTCGATGCCTTGGCAAACGAGACAGCGTCCCTGATTCTGGAATAGCGATGGAGGTCAGAACTCGGATTCCTTCTCTCACTTGAGTGAGATGTGATATTCCAAGCATAGCTCTTTTCGATGCCTCTCTGGGAGACCCGAATAGCATTCTCATCCTGCTTTCGTAGGGCCCAGGTCTCTGAGGCATATGTTAATGCAGGGAGAATGGTGGAGTCGAAGAGATGAGCCCGGAGCCGGAGGTTCTTTGTCCTTTTAGCTATTTCTTCGATGCCTTTGAAGGCATTCCATGCCGCTCTCTTCCTCCCTGCACAGCTCAGGTTTTAGGTCGTTCATCATGTTGACTTCTCGACCCAGGTACAATAACTGCTGCATTCAGAGATGTTTGTTCCATTGAGAGTGAATGGGGCCTCTGGAACTAGTTCATTTCTCATGAACATAGTTTTCTTCAGATTCAGCTGTAGACCTACCTTTCCACATTCTCGGTCAAAGTCAGCCAACATTTGTGCCGCTTGGCTAATGTTTGGTGTTATTAGAACGATGTCATCAGCGAAGCAGAGGTGGTGTAGTTGCCGACCATCTATCTTCTCTCCCATTCCTTCCCATTCTAATTGTCTCATGATGTTCTTGAGGGTGGCACTGAAGAGTTTTGGTGAGATGGTATCACCCTGTCGAACCCCCTCTTTTTGACATCAATGATCACTTCTTTGTAGAATGGTGAGATCCTGGTGGTGAATCCGTAATACAGCTCACACGAAGGATCTTGATGTATTGGGTTTGAACGCCCCTGTTTGACTAGGGCTTCGATGACTGCTTCAGTCTCCACAGAATCAAAGGCTTTCTGTAAATCAATGAACGTGAGACAGAGTGGCATCTTGTACTCCCCTACAAACCTCAATGAGCTTGGTTACTGTGTGAATATGGTCGATTGTGCTGAATCCTTTCCGGAAACCTGCTTGCTCGCATGGTTGTCCTTCATCTAGTGTTCTGCTAATCCTGTTCAGGATGACTCGTGGTAAACAGCTTGTAGATGACGGACAACAGGCAGATGGGGGCAGTAGTTGCCGATGTCGTGAATGTCTCCCTTCTTGAACAGTAGAACTGTCCTGCTGGTTTTCCATTGGGAGGGCACCTTGCATTCGGACAGGTAGCGTGTGAAGAGCCGAGCTAGTGTATTGATGAGTACCGACGGCAGATTCTTCAGATGTTCGGGTCTGACTTTGTCTGGGCCTGGTGCTGTTCCCTTCTTTACTGATGAGATGGCATGTCGGATTTCAGAAGGGAGAACGTTGGGAATGACATATCCATCCTGTGGAATTTGGTATGTGGGCAGGTGGACGTGGCTACCAAAGAGATCTGAGTAGAAGTCATGGATAATCTTCTCCATTGCCTTTCTGGAAGATGAGATAGATCCATCAGGCGTCGGATCTTGGTCTTATAGTTGGCGAAGGACAGGCCCGGCAGTGCGAATACTTTTCCTGGCTTCTGCTGCATCTTCCAGTATTTCTGCTCTTCTGTCTTTGAGGTCTGCTTTTATCACTTCTCTGCACTGTTTAGCAAGCTTGGACGTTAGCATTTAGTCTCCTGAAGCTCGCACCTTGCCACGTTGGCAAATGAGCTCAAGAGTTTCTGAAGACAAGCGTCCTTTTTGTGTCTTTCTCTCTCTCGGCATTCTTCGCACAATCATGGAGGTGCTGAACCAGTCGGTTGTATTCTTCATCGATGTCATCAATGATGGTATCTTCCCATGTTGCCACAATGGTGCCAAAGAGTTCCCAGTTGGTGGTCGACTGGGAGTTCTCTTCTTAAACTTTGCAGCTTTTTCTCCCGTTGCGGGAAGTAGAATTTTGCACGAAGGAGACGGTGGTCCGATCCTGTTTGGAATTTGGGGACGACAGCAACATCGGACAGACCAGACCGTCGATTGAAGATGATGTGGTCGATTTCATTGCGGAACTGTCTGCCAGGAGATTCCAATGTCCAACGTTTCGCTTCAGCCTTCTGAAACTGTGAGTTCCCATGAATAGTCTTGGTGGACATGATCGAACTCAGTCTCTCACCCTGTTCGTTCCATTCTAGGCCATGGGTCCCGATGTGGAGTTCTTCAGCCGATCTTCTCGGTCCTATCTTGGCATTAAAATCACCCGACTATGATCTTGTAGAAGGTGTGATCTTTTTTATAGAACTCCTCCAATTCCATGTAGAATTTCTCAATTTCATCTTCTTTGTATGTGGATGTTGGTGCATAGACAATGAAGATAGAAATTGCCTGGCAGTGGCCACATCTCCTCAAGTGTAATCGTCCTATTCGGTTTGTTAGGCATTCAAATGAATCAATGTTGACAGCCATGTTCTTGTTGACAAGGACACCAACGCCACCCGACGCCTCTTTCATCACATGTTCCAAGGAACAATTCTTCTCCGGTGTCAAATACAGCATGATGCGACTGACGCCTCCTCGTCTCGGTCTGACCAATGATGTCGTACTTGATCTTTCTTGCTTGCAGCATCAGATCCTCAATATATGCTTCCGATGCCAGTGTACGTGCATTGAAAGTACAGACAGTCATTTTAGTCCTTCTTCGTTTTGGCAGCCTAGGACGGCCGTGAAATTTTATCAGGCACCTGCTTGTTTGCCTTTCTTACTGCTGCCATGTTAAGGGCTCTTTCGGGGTCAGGAAAATAAACATTTTTGTTACTGGATTTGGCATATCGAACATGCATCGGACAGCTTGCCAGGCTCTGCCATGAGGGCACTATATTCTCATTACTTTGTGGGGGCTCTCTCAGAGGGTTGGGTAGAATATTTGTGGTAATTTGGAGGTAAATTGTGTGGCAGCACAGCGGCCAGGCGCAACGGGAAAGCTGGTTTCTGCTCTGCCGGGTGTACCTGTGTCTTAGGCTCAAGCATTCTTGGGCTTGAAATACTCTCCTCTGAAGGGCGGGTCTCTGCAGGGCTGGTCCCTTGTAGGCTGGGTTTCTGACAAACTGGGCTGGAGACTGGATTAATCTGTGGGCTGGAGACTGGATTAATATGCTGGGGGAGATCTTACCAGTATATATATACAGTACCAGAAACCTGAGGGAGTTTTCATAAACAAAAGCTCTTCCACTTTCATCAGCTAGAACCTCAACTCTTTCCTATATTCTCTTATGAAACCAAATTTTACAGTAATTCCAGGTGTTTTATTTTTTATTTTTATTTTTTTTTTTTGTTTTTTGAGTAACGCCCGGCAATGCTCAGGGGTTACTCCTGGCTCTGCACTCAGGAATTACTCCTGGCGGTGCTCGGGGGACCATATTGGATGCCGGGAATCGAACCCGGGCCGGCACAGGCTGGCCCTGTGCAAGGCAAATGCCCTACCCGCTGGACCATCGCTCCCGGCCCCAATTCCAGGTGTTTTAAATGGTCTTAAATCTACTATCTTTTTCAACGAGCAAACAAGCCTGAGCACTTCTTCTGGTTGAGGTCTCCCCATATATCCTGTGTTTCTTTACTTTTGTACCTGTGGAAGAATCTGTGACATTTGATTTGTGGAATTTCCCACACTGTGATTTTGCTGCTTGAGCACTCACCTTCTTCTATTCTTAGTATTTCTTGCAGGTTGACAACTAAATCCATAAGCTTCATCAGCTCAGGTATGCTGGCTTTAGCAAGGGGAATGACGGTATTGAAGTTTCTTCTGGAAAGACATGGTTTTCTGTTTTTGATCATTTTCAAAAGTCATTAATGCCCAAAGAGTGAATATCTCATAAATATATAATATTTTTCTTTACAACTGAGGCTATTATTTTGCTTAATTTTCTAGATTGTATCTATGTACATGCACGATTCTAAAAATAACATTACTACCAGTGACATGAATATGTACTCCAATTTTCCCACATTCTATAGCAGAGTTGTCAATAGCTGTGTTGCTGAGTTTAGAATCACTACTTAGTCTTCCCCTCTTGGGGCAGGTGTATATGTAATAATATATTTAATATTTTTTCAGCTTTATATTAATGTCCCTGGTCATTCTGACTATTTGAAGCTGATTCTGTAGTAGATTCCTTAGAAATAGGTAGAGTGGGCCAGGGTGCTTGTCTTGCATGCAGCTGACCCAGGCTCCATCTGCAGCCTCCCAAATGGGATGTGATCCCTGGACAGAAAGCTGGTAATAGGACCTGAAAATAGCTTTGACCTAAAAAATGTGGGGGGGGAAAAGGGAAAGGAAGGAAGATAAAAAAAATAAGGAAGAAAGGAAGGAAAGAGGGAAGGAGAGAAGAGAGGAAAGAAGGAAGAAAAATATTCTGAGTTTTTCCATTTTGTGAAATTTTATTCCTTTTAAAATTGAAAGTCCCCCCAACCCATCACCTTAGTAAGGCTTCAGAAGCAGCCAGAGGAAACTCACACCATAATCACAACAATTTTAAAGGTCCAGATTCTACAGCTCATCAGAGCCCTACCCAAGAGAGAAACTGATCTCAAGCCCGTCTCACCAGAGGCCCACACAACAGATCAGCCTATTTCAAGCCCAGGTAGGCAGTACTCGGGAGGCAAAAAATCACTAGGAATTCGTGGAGATGGAGCTGGGGTCCCCCTTCCCCTCTCGGTTTTGACCAGGAGGCCTGGTGGACCCATCCATGAACTGCCTCCGGGCTATCAGCCATCATGCAGAGACTCAGACACAGGGGGAGAGCTGCCATTTGGCCTTCCCCTATTTGCGTGGTCGCGGTTGCTTGTGGCTGCGTGGCGCATCAAATTAGTGGAACCAATCATGTTCTAGAAACTCAGAAAGTAAATTCAAGAAAAGAATTTGGCCAGATCTCCCATAACCAAGAATGGGGAAGAGAATAGATTTATCAATAACATTGCCATGTATGTGATTTAACGGTCAATACAATCAGTGCCAGCTGATGGAGCAGGCATGGGGATGGGGTGGGTGGGAAATGAGGATCTTTGGTGGTGGGACACACTGGTGGTGGGAGTGGTGTTGAAGTATGAAACTTTCTCTCAACTGTATTACAAAACCATTTTTACTTTGTAAATCATGGTGTTTCAATAAAAAAGGGAAAAAAATAAAAGTCCCTTTTTTTGTAGGCATTAACTTTTTCCTCATGAATCCTGTTGTTTCCATTGAATTAAAGTGTTTTTAGTCAAAATGTCTATTAAAATTTACTGTTCTTTCATTGCTAATCCTGTATTACTCTGCCTAGATGTCCAAATTTTCTTTTCTGCTCTTTTTATTCTCTTAAATAACAGACATTCTAGTGGAACAGATCTTGCTGTTGCTTGATATTGAGCAGTCTGATTTTCAATACATAGTCAGGTTTTTTAACTCAGAATTTTTTTTTAATTTACCCATTTTCAATATTTATTAAGGTCACATGTATCTGTTTTATTGTGCTCATTTACTCTTTTGTTCCTCTGGTTTGGCCGTTATCTATAAAATCTTCCTTTACATTTCTAATTCTTCCTTGAGCTTATTACCTGATATGGAGTCTCTTAGAACTATTTTTTGTCTTGTGAATATGAATCCCTGGCTTTATAATGTTTTCAAAACTTTATTAGAAGACCACAGGTGTGGAATCAAAAAAATTAAGAAAATATTTTTCATTATGCAGTGATATTTGCAATTGATCCCCTAGGCCTCTCTGCTGCTCTCCTCGATTTCCCTACCTTAAATCTCAGTGGATGCAATGCTCTAATGCACTTACAATGCAAAGTCTGATCCTTGAAGATATGATTCTAAATGGACCACAACTAGGGAATTACCTCACTAGAGCAAATCCTGTGAGCAGTGTTTGTGCTCTGAACACTTTGGGCTCCTTTTCAGCTATAGCAAAGACCTTTTATACACAAATCTTTTTTATCCTTTTGCATTGACTTAAAGAGCACATGTTGAGTGAATCACTTGCTTGGGGAAAAACAATTAAATTAGGGAGAATGAAGTACCAGGAGTTATTTCTGTCATTTCCATTGTTGTGCAGAATCAGGCAAGCATATGACGGACAGAACTGAGATAAAAGAATTTGACTTATTTCAAAAGCCA
Organism: Cryptotis parvus; assembly: GCA_021461705.1. Lineage (NCBI taxonomy): Eukaryota > Metazoa > Chordata > Mammalia > Eulipotyphla > Soricidae > Cryptotis > Cryptotis parvus. The sequence continues at coordinate 19,386 of JAJIBD010028011.1, forward strand.
TTGTCTATTCTTCCTCAATTTAAGTTATTATTCTTAGGGTTCCTAAAATAAAATATTCACTATGTTTAAAGTAATTAGTATTGGCTAAGATATTATTAATAATTTGTAGCAGCTCTATGTGGCCAAATAGCATGAGTCACATCAGTAGATCTTTGCAGATGAACAACGAGCTTCCACGAGCCAATATCCATTGCACCTGACAATTCGCATGTAGTACCACTTTCAGAGAAGGTGCATGATTGTTTCAACTATATGTGCCTATCCGGTATACTTACCATCTAGCCATAATTTGAATATTTTTCAATAAGGAGCCAAGTTTTATGATACCCAATAAAAGCAAAAGCAAATACTTCGTCAGATTTCATTAGAAAATTAATTTCATTATGATGTAATCCAGATACAGTGAAATGAGAAGTGTATTGCTATGGTCAGGTCCTAATGTTTTATGTGTGTGTATGTATGTGTGTGCATATACAACATGAGATCTTAGAGAAATAGACAAATAGATATCTTTACAAAATCTAGAGCCATAATTTCTTACATTTTACAATACAAAGAATCATTTTATTGAGAACCAAAAATATCTGAAGCAGAATCCAGAGTTTACAGAGATGAAAAATACATCTAAAATCCTTCCATTTTGAGCTTCTCCCCTATGACATTTCATTTTGCATTGAATTGGTTCATTTTATTATTTATTGAATCACCACGAATTACATTGCAAAGTGATTCATGACTGACTTTCACGTGTGCACCCGTCATTTCATCTGTGCCCCTTCCCTCCACCAATGGCCCCAGTTTCCCTCCCACCACCACCCCCCAGCCTACCTCTATGGCATCACTTTTTCCTTTATGCACTGTGGGCTGCAATACTGTTACTGAAAGGCATCACACACATTACTTATCTCATTTCAGCACCAAGTTGTCCTCCAGAGTGAACTCTTCCACCTATAACTGTCATAACCGCCCCTGCCCTGCTATAAGCCCCTTCTACTATGGCAAGCTTCCTAGTAAGGTCCATTAGTCCTGCCCTTCTTATCTACTGCAATCAGGTATTATTTTCATATGATGCTTCTTTATATCCCCACAAATGTGTGACCAGAAAGTGGCAGCAAAGATGAACAAATGCAACTACATTAAAATTAAGAAACTTCTGCACCTCAAAGGAGATGAACAAAATACAAAGACATTCCACAGAGAGGGAGAAATTATTTTTCCTACTACTCAACTGAGAAAGAGTTAATAACCATGATATATAAAGCACTGGTAGAAATTTATAAGAAAAAATTTCAACCCCATCAATAACTGGGGAGAAGAGATGAGCAGAAACTTCCCCAAAGAAGAAATACAAACTCATTTGAAAAAAGTGTTCTATATCACTAATCATGAGGAAAACTCAAATCAAAACAGTAATGGGATATCACCTCATACCAAAGAAATTGGCATTCATCACAAAGAACAACAGCATCAGTGTTAGCGTGGATGGGGGAAATAGGTATTGCTGGTGGAAATGTAGACTGGTCCATTTTTTTTTTGGAAAGTAATATGGACAATCATCTGCAAAGCCCTAAGAACTGAGCTTCTATAACACCCAGCAGTTCCACTTCTGAAAATATACCCTAATGGTCCAAATACACAATGCAGAAAAGACATCTACACTCCTATGTACATTACAATACTAGTCACAGTAGACAAAATGGAAACAACCCAAGTTCCTAAGAAGAGATAGAGAAGTTATAATTCAAAATATATAAGAGAATTCTATGCAGCTATTAGAAAGATGAATTCATTAATTTTTTCTGATACATGATGGATCTGTACAGAATCATGCTGAGTGAAATGAGTCAGACGAGAGGGACAGGCACAGAATGGTCATACTCATTTGTGGGGTATGCATTCATTTAATATTATAGGGTCCCATCCTAGAGATAAAGAGCCTGGTGGCATAGACTTAATCATTCAGTAGTCATGCCTGGTGATGTTCAGAACATGGACACACATAGAAGTTCTGGGGATCAAATTAAGGGCTTTATACATGCTAAGTATTGTTGTACCATTTGAGCTTATACCTTAGCTAGCAAAAGATCTCTTAACATAAAACACCTCTAGGACAACACCTTTCTCCTCTCACCTACACTTTGTTTAGGTTGAACTATAGACTTGAATGTTCAAAATCAACATCACCAAGCCACAGTCAACATAAGATAATAGCGAACATATTTCTGCTCTGCCCATGCTTTCCTCAAGAGACTCTGGGTTTTTATCATTTAGGGCGTAAATGAGACACCATAAACTTCTACCATATTTCAACTTTTGCAAAAGTCATAAACACACATTTACCTCCCAGTCGATCTGTTTTGTTGTCCTTTCTACTTTTCCCAACAAGGGAATAATGCATGCTAACACAGCATGCTGGAGAGGTCACTTAATTTTTGTTTGTAAAGCCAGATCTCTTGTGCTTGCCATGATTACCAATCAATGTTGCATAAATGGCAAAATTAAGCCCCATTATTCTCATTTACCACAAAATTAAAGGAATTAATTGAACATGGAAAAGTGCCAATGCCTGCCAAATCTCTCCTTGCAGGAAATAGAAACACATTCAGGAATTATGTGTAGACAGGAAGAAGAGTCAGCATGGCATCCAGAAACACATTGAAGTGAGGTAACTGAAAATAAAATTTGGCAACACTTGACAATTCTCAGGAGTTACTCCTGGCTCTGCACTCAAAAATCACTCCTGGCAGTGCCCAGGGGACCAAATGAGATGCTGGGGAATGCCTGGGTTAGCCAGGTGCAAGGTTTGTACCTTACCCGCTATACTATCTTTTCGGCCCCTAAAAATATAATTTTTTGAGTGGTAGACTACAAGCATGGGTAGCTTCCTTAGTTTCTCTTCTGAAGTCAGGCTAGGAAAACACACTCGTATTATAAAATGAAATTCAACATATTTATCAACTGCTAAATGTGGGTTCTTTCTTGGGATTATTTAGGGAAGTTGTGATTTGTATTTGGTTTGAGAATGAAAAAAACAAACAGAAGCAGCATGAACTTAAGGTGTACATTTCAAAGATAGATCTCTCAGAGGAATTCCATTCATGTGCCTTGCTGATGAACTCAGTAAACCCTAGAAACCACACCACAGAATCATCCATACACCTACAAGGAGACTACATATAGAAGTTTGCAACTTTTGCATATGCATACAAAGGCTCAACTTGTTGAAGACCACCAGATTCTTGATGAAATTATGCACCATGAATTGAAAAGAAAGATTTGAAAATAAGGAAAACTCTTCAACGATAATCTAAGGATTCCTTGAAGTCACTTCCATTAGAAAACAATGCGATATACAAGGTTTCTTAAATATACTCACCACAATGATACCCTTTTTAACTGTTGGGCTGCAGTATAAAGATCTTCTTATCTTCCTTAATGAATTTTTTATTGCTTCTGTAAATTTGTTTTGTGCTGAATTTTTGTCTTGGGAACCTTGAATTATGTTACCTTGAGTTTTTCATGGTAAGCATGTAAGCATCCACCCAGTTTTTTGCTGTGAAAATGGCTCCTTCTGGCAAAGTGAAAGCAATTGGAACTTAGTTTAATTAGCTGCCTTCTGTAAATATGCCATTACTCTTCTTGCTTTGTGCTGGAGTTATATTTACACAGGGAAGAGATAGCAATAATTATTTTTGGGTTGTAGTTAGTCAGTATTAGTTAATGCCTGGGCATAATTGAGAGGAAATTAAGACAAGAGTAGATTATGGCTACAAAACTGAGGATAAATGAGTGTCTTACAGAACAGGAATTCATCTATATTTTCAGGCACTCAATTTGGGAACCCAACCACACAGGCAAGCAACAAGTTTCTTACTCATTAACAAGAAGAACAAGCAACACCTTTATTGCTACTCCTGACAAATCCACGTGTGTGTGGGCTCTCTACCATAGTGTTCATTCCCATCCCAACTATTTTTTGAGTATACTTTGAGTTATTTGCATTTCCTTGATGGTGAAACTCAGAGAAGGCAAACAGCTTTACATCACATAGAATCAGGAAATAGAGGAAGTGAATCTGCCATTCTCAAAATACTCAACGTATGCCAAAGTCCAATAAAAACTCTAATTAAATAAGGGTTTTATTGTTGTTGCTATTTGTTTTGATTTGGTTTTGTTAGTATACTTTCTATTATGTTAAGAGCTGACTAATTTTAAAAAATCTTTATCCTGAGATTTGTAACATGGAGGCTGGCAGATAGGTGCTTGTCTTGAAAGCGATCATCCTAGGTTCTAATCCCAGCATTGCAAATGGTCCTCCAAGCACTGCCATGAGTCATTCCTGACCAGAAACACTTAGCATACCTGGCTGAAGCCCCAAAAACAAAACAAAGATATTTGTAGTACTACCATTAGCATAGGTAATTTGACTTAGAATTGTATATGGTCTCTCCTGTTATGATATGATAAGGAATAAGAGATTTGGGGTAGCCTTTCCCAGAACCCAGATGCTGGAAGACAACACATATCCCCATAAACCTGATAGTTTAGGGGAGGTGAGCAAAGTCACAATGTGGATTAAGGGGTGAGATGTCTGTGGATATATCCTAGGACCCATTTCTCTCTGTGAGATCTCAAGATAAATTTTTTTACCCACCTAGTTCCCTCATCCAAAGGTGCATAGGTGCCTAATTGGGCATTATGGTTTATAGTACAGTACTGAGAGGCTATCATGTTTGTTCCTTTTCCCTCCTTTCAGCACGCTGTTCTTATCCAAAGTGATCATTTCCAACTATCATTGTCATAGTCCGGATGTGGAAAATGGAGGCCCCTCATGGAGTGGGGGGGTCGTCTGGCTTGTTGCAAGGCTCTGCGGGGGTGGCAGGCCAGGGCTAGAATCCGCCATCCCTCCTGGGCGCCTCGTGAGCGCTGGGCACAGGGAGAGCCAGTAGCAGCTCTGCCCCATGTCTGTGAGTCTCTCATCCGGACTTCTCTCTCGTCAGAACTTCTCCCAGCAGACCAGCCTATCACAGCCCGGCTCATCGAGTTCCACCCTGCAGCAGTCTTTTTTAAATCCCGCCGGCTCAGGTATGCCGGTCCAGAGACTCACAGACATGGGGGCAGAGCTGCTACTGGCTCTCCCTGTGCCCAGCCGCTCACGAGGCGCCCAGGAGGGATGGCGGGTTCCAGCCCTGGCCCTCCACCCCCACAGAGCCTTGCAACAAGCCAGGCGACCCCCACTTCCCCACTCCATGAGGGCCTCCATTTTCCCCATCCGGGCTTCTCTCTCGTCAGAACTCCACCCAGCAGACCAGCCTATCACAGCCCGGCTCATCGAGTTCCACCCTGCAACAGTCTTTTTTTTTTTCTTTTTGGGCCATACCTGGCAATGCTCAGAGTTTCTCCTGGCTCTGCACTCAGGAATTACTCCTGGCGGTGCTCAGGGGACCATATGGGATGCTGGGGATTGAACCTGGGCCGGCATGGGCCAGCTGCATGCAAGGCAAACGCTCTACCCGCTGGGCTATCGCTCAGCCCCACAGCAGTCTTTTTTTAAATCCGGCTCAGGTATGCTGGTCAGAGACTCACAGACATGGGGCAGAGCTGCTACTGGCTCTCCTTGTGCCCAGCTGCTCACGAGGCTTCCAGGAAGGATGGCGGGTTCTAGCCCTGCCCTCCCCCCCCACAGAGCCTTGCAACAAGCCAGACGACCCTCCACTCCATGAGGGCCTCCATTTTCCACATCCGGACTTCTCTCTCGTCAGAACTCCACCCAGCAGACCAGTCTATCACAGCCTGGCTTGAGCAGCCGCATGTGTCCCACGGTTTATCAATAAATGCTGGACTTAGAGATGACTACAAGAGTATGCTACCTGCGGGAGAGCCTGGCAAGCTACCCGTGTTGTATTTGATATGCCAAATACCAGTAACAATCATAGACCTCATTCAGGAATGGATTGAGGCTCTTTATGTTCCTGGAGCAAGCAGATACCCTTGGGCTCTACTAGCGTGAAACAGGACATATGGAGATATTACTGGGGCCCGCTCGAGCAAATCGATGATGAATGGGAAGACAGTGATACAGTGATTGTCATAGTGGTCCCTTCTCAATCCCAATTGCCTTCTCCACCAGCAATTGAAGCAGGCTTCCAACAAAGGACCAATCCTCCTGGCCCTTGTTTCTACTGTCCTTGGGTATTTGTCTCATGCCACATTTTTAATAAAAGTACCTGACATAGAGTCAGGCTAGTAGGTGTGGCAGGAGGGGAAACTAGGGACATACGTGGTGGGAAATGTGCACTGGTGGAAGCATAGGTGTTGAAACATTGTGTGACTGAAAGCCAACCATAAGCAGCTTGTTAACTGTGTGTTTCGAGGTAATTCAATGAAATAAATAAAGACATTTAAAATGCACTAATCACTATTTTAATTAAATGCTTATAAAAGCATTTCACATTGTTTTAACAAGGTGTTTTGCCTGCAGGAGCTACGAAAATAAACACAGAATTATAAACAACAACAACAACGGTGCAGAATTAGAACTTAATGGTTGGAAGGACTGAACAAAGTAAGTCAAGAAAAGCACTCAGCACTGAGCCAGATGCAAAAAACGAGGGCTCAACTTAGTTGAGACAACTACAGACATTATTTTTACTCCATCTCCCGAGAATTACTTAAATCCACTAACACACACAGCAGGTTTTGTTTTGTGTCCAGGGGGAAAAAAAAGAGTTAGGCCGGGAGGAAAAAAAAAACAAAACAGAAAACATTGGACCTGTCCCCAAATAGCACAAAAGGCTGTATTTGAGAGAATGTGCTGCCAGGCGAGTGACAGACAGAAAGCTCTAGTCTGTCTTCTTTTTTATTTGTGTAGTTCATTTTTTCACAGGTGAGGTTTGGGAAAATTTTAGCAGAACTGCAGTTTCTGACAGCAATGGAGAGACTCTAGACATAAACAGAGTGTTCTTGGAGCCCAAGGGCAACATAGAAGGGCTTGGGAAGGGAGCTTCTCTCACTATGACATGAACCAGTCCCACCCTGGCACCCCAGGCTCCTCCTCCCAAGGGCATCATAGGCTCCATCCAATGGAACTTTCAAGATAGACCTTGACCACTGGAGGTTTTCATGTTCATGAGCAGATACCGAAGGGAGATTGGAACAGAGGAAGCAGAGTGGGATAGCAGTTTAAAGATTCATCTAGGGGCAACATCAGAAGTGAATCCTGTCTCTATAAAAACACCCTACAGGAAAGTATTTTGAAACCATCTCAAGCTTACTGAAAAACACAAATACAGAGAACTCTAACCCTCAACTTCAACAATTTCTAACATGAACTTTAACATAGTCATATTAACTTAAGTGACTGAGATGCCTGGCTGCCTTGGCAGGTGCCATACAGGAGACAGGCTTGTCTACACACACGGCTCTGCCCCAAGGGCCCTGGATGGTTGATGATCTGACATAGAAAAAGACTGGGACCCCTGGGATGAACCCAGAGCCACAGTAGAGACTGGCAAGCTACCTGTGGTGTTTTTCGATATGTCAAAAACAATAACAATAATGGACTTCATTCCCAGCGAATGAAGCAAATTGGCATCCACTCAAGCAAATTGATGAACAACGGGAAGACAAGTGACAAGTAACAGGATGTTAATGTATGCTTTTATTTGAAAGATTCTAGAGCAGTCACTAAACTCTTAACCACTCAGTAATGCTTCTTAGGAGTAACGATGCTCTCTTTTCCCCCTTTGGTTTTGTTTTGGGGTTATACCTGGTGGAGGTCAGGGCTTATTCCCTTACTCTGTACTCAGGAACCACTCCTGGAACAGAGGGGACCATATAAGGTGTCAAAGGTCAAGCCAGGTCAGCTGCATGCAAGACAAGTGCTCTGCCCAGCATACTATGGCTCTGGTTCCTAAGATGTTCCTTACAAACCACCATTACAGTTAGCACATTCAAGCTGAACCCTGATAGGCCATTTCCATTCAGTCTTTAGTGCCTATTCCAGTTTTGACAAATGTTTCAATAACTCCCAGTGTGACCAATTGCTCCCTCTCATAAAGGACACAGTCCAGCATAAGTTAATGCATTTTGTTTCATGTCTGGACTAGTCCTTGTTAGACTTACACTCTATCCATTTTATATTATCCTGACTTTAGATAATTTCAAGTCTCTGATCCATATATGCAGAGGTCTGCTACACCTTGTCAAATCTACTTCCCTGGGTTGCGTTCCTCATGCCGGGGGCAAAATCTAGGAACTTGCGTGGGTCTCACATAATTTAGTCTGGGCTCTCTTAGGAATTCACCTCACTGATGGATAACAGGGCGAGGGGATGGAATCTCAGGGTTTAGTTAATACAGAAGATAGAAAATGTTAAGTCATATTAATGAGTAATAATAGGTGCAATCCCAATATGCTTGACCAAGATGCTGGATAACCATACCTCCCTTTCCTTTAACCCATTGCTTCTAAGATCTCAACCTTCTGACTATGACATTCAGTAGAGCTATTACTATGGATTAACATTTGCAGTGAGAAAATAATGACTGGTCCTTGTGAGAGGAGGGGTCAGAAGCGATCAGAATACAGAGAAATAGAAGTCTAGGTGTGGATTAAAAAGCATATCACATACAAGGGGTTAATATCCAGGATATATCAGGCACTGGTAGCCCTTCACAAGAAAAAAACAGCCAACCCCATCAAAAAATGGGGAGAAGAAATGAACAGAAGCTTCCAAAAGAAGAACTTGAAATGGCCAAAAGGCATATGAAAAAGTGCTCTTCATCTTTAATCATCAGGGAGATGCAAATCAAAACAACAATGAGGTACCATCTCACACCACAGAGACTGGCACACATCCAAAATAGCAAGAACAACTGGTGCTGGAGTGGATGTGGGGGAAAAAGAACTCTCATCCACTGTTGGTGGGAGTGCCGACTGGTCCAGCCCTTTTGGAAAACAATATGGGCCTTCCTCTGAAAACTAGATATTGAGCTCCCATTTTATCCAGCAATAGCACTCCTGGGAATATAGCCGAGAGACCGAAAAAACACAAGCAGAAACACTATCTGTACTTCTTTATTCATCTCTGCGCTATTCACTATAGCTAGAATCTGGAAACAACCTAAATGCCCGAGAACAGAGGACTGGCTAAAAGAAACTGTGGTATATCTCCACTATGGAATACTATGCAGCTGTCAGAAAAGACAAAATTATGAAATTTACCTGCAAAAGGATGGACATGGAGACTATCATGCTGAGTGAAATTAGTCAGAAGGAAAAGGACAGATATAGAATGACTGCATTCATTAATAGGATATAAATAGACACCAGTGTTTTACTACGCGTGGGAAATGGTAACGGCAGACTAAAACTCACCATTGAATATACACCAAGAAACTTAAGTGATAAACTCTAAATATCTGCAGGACTAGCCACAATGTGTAAAATAAGAGGGAGAGAGATGCAGAGACAGAGAGAAAGAGAGGAAATGGGGCTACCTGCTATTGAGGCAGCCTGGGGGTGGCTGGGAAGGGGTGGGGTACATTGGTGGTGGGAAATGGGGCACTGGTGGAGGGGATGGCTGCTGGAATACTATATTACCAAGAACCAATTATGAACACCTTTGTAATTGTATGTCTCACAGTGGTATAATAAAAATATTTTTTAAAAAAAGTATATCAGTGTCAAGATGTTCAATCCCAGCCATGTCTGAGGGTTCAGCCTGTCCTGCCCCTCTTTCCCATAACCTCCATGGTAAGGCATTGGCAGAGCTTCCCTGGCACCTCAACAGCTCCAAACTTTGGGGCTCCTTTCAAACTACAGCCAGAATGCACGTCAGTTTCATTCATACATAAATAATGCTCCATGGAAGAGGTGGAAGCTCTGCCTAAACAAAAGACATCGACATCCCAATAGTGTAGCAGTGATAAGAGCCCACAGTGCTGGAAATACTTTTCAGCACCTCCAGAGAAGCCCTCAGGGAGGGACATGGAGTATGGAGGCTGGAATGGGAGATTGTGGGTATATGAGGGGTTAAAGTGATGGGACATGTCCTGCCCGTGCCTGCCTCCTTCCAACAGGGATGCATCCCTGCCACCAACTGCCCTGTGTTCAGGTCCCCCACCTCTCCCTCTCTTCTGAGCTGAGCAGGTCTGGGTCTGCACAGCACAAACAGGATATAGTGTGCCCTTGGCCACAAACTGGTACTTACAAGCAAACAAAATCTAGAATTTCCATAAGTATATCGAAATATACTTATGGAATATAAAGCCCTGGGAGAGTTTGCCAGGAGAGATTTCCTGGCCTATTAAAAAAATAGAAACCCTCCAGTGAGACCCTACCTTAGAATTAAGGGTTCAGAAAAGAAAGTGTTTGACTCCAGTGCTGCTAGGTCCGGCCTAACTAGGAAGGAAACAAATTGGCTTCCTGCAGTGGTGGGGGAAGAGACAGAGAAAGAGAGATGGAGACAGAGAGAGAGAGAATGGAATGGAATGGGCTATGTGTGTGTGTGTGTGTGTGTGTGTGTGTGTGTCTCTCTGTGTGTGTGTGTGTGAGAGAGAGAGAGAGAGAGAGAGAGAGAGAGAGAGACTTCCAAGTACTGCTCTATGACATACTTTGGGGTCTGTTCCTCTCAGGAGGCAGCCGGCTTGCTGTGCCCTGGACTCACCATTTCCCGCTCAGGGGGCATCTCTGGAAATAGGACAGTGTAACCCTGGCATAAATGGCTGATCTAAAGCTGAGGAACTGCAGCACTGAGTCAGGTGGTGGAGTTGCTGATAGAAGCTGAGCGGGGGGAGATCAAAGATGCTAGATCAGGCCACAGCAACAGCAACAGCAACAGGATTTCTGAGCAGGCATTATGCTCTATTTGTTGAATTATTAAGAGACAGCTGTCTTCTCCAGATAGAGATTTTTCACCATCCCTGAAAATAAGCGCTGTGACAGAAATCCCTCCATATGCCAATGAGGCACTGTCAAAATCCTCGCTAAAGGCTGAACTGCTAAATTCTCATGCTCAAATGTGAAAAAAGAAGGTTCAACAGCACACGAGAAGCTGAAACGTAACACCTAAGCAGTCTTCTCTCATCTAAATGGGGTACCGAGTGTGTCTGAAAATGAAGCATGAGGAAGGAAAGTGAAGCGGAAGAGAGAAGGGAAGGGGGAGAGGAGAGAGGTTGAGTCTGCAGGAATTAATACAGGCCAGTGATGCCGGGGACCAACCATGAAGGAAAGAGGCAGAGTCCTCTGCTGCTGAGACAGAAAAAGGAACATGCCGAAGAGATATAAAGTACTTCGGCTGAAGCAAACATCTTGCATGCTACTGCTTCTGCCAAACTGTCAAATCCTTCTAATAATTCAAAAAATACAGGCTTGCTCTGGGACAATTGAGTGTGTCTCAAGCACCAATCTGGACCAACCAACTGGGACTGTATTTTTGGGCCAGTAACTGTATGAACATAAGCTAAGAAGCAAGACGCACCTCGAAAAACATCCCACAGGACCAGAGAAGAGACCAAATGTTCTTACAAGCAAAATCTCAAGCTAAAGAAAAAGGTGCTGTGAAACTAAGAAGGAAACAGGCAAATTCACTTAAGGCAATTAAAATCTGAGACCATTAGCTTCATATTTGACAGAAGAGTGACTGCTGGCTCTACAATTAAACTGCACCTTGCTAGCTGTGTGGTTTTAGCAGCATCACTAAACTTCTCTGAGCGTCATTTTCCTCATCAGGGAAATGAAAAGAAAAGGAGTTCTCACCTAGTAGTGTCCCCCACAAGGTTTAAATGTTTTATGGACAAGTAGAAAGGCTGAATAAACCTGGATATATGACAACATGAATGCACGACAACTGCCATTAATTATGCAACATGTTACATTTACCGTATCAGCTCATTAGAACATGAGTAAATAATCTCAGAATTACTGCCTAAACAAATGAATAAAGTTGTTAAATGGGTCCAATTTTAATTTGAGAAGACAAATTTTGCTGGGAGTTAAGTCCTCTTCCCTCTTGTCAGCTGATACACTGTTGCTTCTGGGAAGGGCAGCAGGAAGCTAAAGACAATTCTCTGGGGCCTGAGCGATAGCCCAGCTGGTAGGGCGTTTGCCTTGCACGCGGCCGGCCCATGCCGGCCTGGGTTCGATCCCCGGCATCCCATATGGTCCCCCGAGCACCGCCAGGAGTAATTCCTGAGTGCAGAGCCAGGAGTAACCCCTGAGCATGCTGAGTGTGACCCAAAAAGAAAAAACAAAAACAAAAAAACAAGACAATTCTCAAAATCTCGCTGAGGCAATCAAAGCTTGACCCTTGCCTATGCTGTTGTTCTGTGGATTAAACAAGTTGATTCATGTAAAATTCTCAGTATAGTCTGTCGTGGCATTTATTAAACAGTAGCCACTGTTATCATTATTCTCATTATCAATACCATTACAACAGGGAGAATACTATCACAGAACCATAGGTTAAATGGTTCCATTTAAAAAATCTCACAATCAAGTGAAAATGAAAAACTCAGACACAGCCTACCTGTCTTCCAAAAGTGTTAAAATCTGATTTCTTTTCTTTATTCTTTTTAGAAAAATAATGAATATGAAAGTGGTTTTATAGGTTCTAATTTATATTTCATCAGATGCCTGAAATATATTTAAATATATAAAGCCATCCTAAGCTGTATTGCCGGTGTATTTTCCCCTACTTTGATTTATATTCAAAATGTTACTGGTATTTATTGTCCCTGGTTCTCAACAGCAAAAACAATGCTACTTGAAAAACTCTGGTGGGAACACAGGGGAAGCTGTGCCATCTTCTGGCTACTAGTGAGAACTGCTTGGGAGAGGGTTCCCTGGGTTTTAACAACTCCCAGCAGTCCAGCAAAGCTGAGTCCTTTGCCCAGTGGTCTGTGAGATCCTAGAGGCATGCAGAACTTAATAATCATTAAAGAGGTGCCTCAAAAGTCACAGCTTGAGCCCAAGTGCTCTGCTTAAGTGCCTGTGGTATCTGGCCTGCTTCTCAGGACAGTTCCTGCCTCGGCAACTCCCAGAGCAGGGAACACAACAATGCCGCAGGAACCTGCCTGATGCACTAATCATGCTGCTCCTTGGCATTCTGTCCAGATTCTGGCCTAGTGGTTCATCAGAGCCTGCTGTTCCTGACCCTGACATAAGCTCCAGCCTTCTCTGCTGCCTCCTTTTCTCTCTCCAGGGTGTCCTCCTATCGAATACCAGGGCCATCAGGAAGATAAGCACAAAGAACAAAATGGTGGGAGCACAGCCCCACTGAGCTGGTGGATAGAGGTGCTGGCCAGTCTAGGTGTCACTGGGAGGCCTCCAGCTCTCTCCTCTGCAAGTTGCAGATGAGGCTAGTGTCCCCATTTATGCACGTCAGTGCATTAGACACAGTGGCTCATGTAAAATGGAAGACTCCCCAAAACCTCCTAACAGGGCTCTTCAGGGAGACTGCTCCTGGCCAGTGAGGAAAGGAAGCGGTATGGATATGGGAATCTCCTCTCACATCCAGCACCAGTGGGAGTTCAGGCATGGAGACCCAGGGTAAGAGACCCTACATGCATCTATTCTCATGGCATTTATTTTCTAGGGGAAGACAGACACAAAGCGCAGGGGGAAATTAAGTGAATGAATAATGAATAATGTATCAGAACATTTTCAATGGATATAGAACATTGTTTGGGAGAACAACAGTGAAGACCTTTTGACCACAGTGACAAAGTAAAACAGAAGGGGTTTTCCCAGGACCCCATTTCTAAGGATCTAACCTGCTCCCTGCTAATGGCATCTCTGGTGTAGGGGCCACACCAGAGCACAGAAGGACACGACCAAACTGAACAGAGGGTCACAGCACTTCACAGCTCAAACAAGGCCTCATGCCTGGGTCTACCACCAAATCACAGGAATCGTTAGACTTCAATGCTGCTCTTTAAATAAAGCATATTCTCTCTTGCTGTCTGATTCATGAAACTGATTCTCATTGTAATTTGTATTGTTATAGGTAAATAACATAATTTAAAGTCACTTGTCACTTGTCTTCCCATTGTTCATGGATTTGCTCAAGCGGGCACCAGTAATAGCTCCATACATCCTGTTGTATGCTAGTGTAGTCAAGGGCATCTCATCTGCTCACTCCAGGAACATGAAGAGCCTCAAATCATTTGTTCAGATCATGGGAATGAGGTCTATAATTGTTACTAGCTTCTGGCATATCAAATACAACACAGGTTTGTCAGGCTTTGCTGTGTGGGTGGTATATTCTTGGTAGTAGGCTCTCAGTTTGTGCATTTACTGATGAACCGCTTCATGGTTGCATGCAATGGGAGAGATGGACTTTTCTCTTGGGTAGAGCTCTGATGAGCTGTGGAGTCCGGATGTTGAAAATGGCTGCCATAATGGTGCAGGGGTTCCTCTGGCTTCTTACAAGGTTCTATTGGGATGGCGGGCCAGGGCTAGAACCTGCCTTCCCTCCCGGATACCTCATGATCAGCTGAGCACAGGCAGAGCGGTAGCAGCTCTGCCTTGTGTATCTGTGTCTCTGGTTCAAGCGTACCTGTGGCTTGAAATAGGCTTCTCTGTAGGGTGGGACTCTGATGAGCAGGGCTTGAAATCGGCTTTTCTCTTGGGTCGAGCTCTGATGAGCCATGGAGTCTGAATGTTGAAAATGGCAGACCTCATGCTGAGGGGGTCCTCTGGCTCCATATTTTAAAGTATTTTCAATATTTCATTAGGAGGAACAATTACAGGATTTCATCTAAGGCTTAACTCAGATCAATCTCTAATGACACAGCCCTAGTTTTGAAGGGCAGCCTGCTGGGGGAGAAATTAGTAGCCAGACCAGAAGACAGAGGGAAGAAGGGCACCATGAACTATGCCATCAAGCTGCTACCTATCTAGGAGACAAAAGACCCCTTAAGGACTCAGGTCAGAAAAAGGAACATAAATTCAGTTAGGAAATAAAAGATACTGGTAAATTTCAGCAGGAAACCTGAGAGTTAAGTCAGGAGCAGACTTACTCCGATGGAGCCCAAAGTGGGAAGGACTTCACATCCAGCCCAATGCTACCCTTGCTTGAGATGTAGGAGAGATATGAAATGAAATCTTTGGAGTCTAAGAAGCTAGGTCACATAGAAGATTGTGCAGTGCACATTCACCATTTCTGAAAAAGGCATTGAAACTGCAATAACCCAGAAAAGAAAAATCAAAACCAAACCAAGTTAAGGTAGAATTTCCAAGTCTTCAGGACTGGCTGGTAGTGAGAGATCATGACTGAACAAGGGCTAAGCATCTTATATACAGAAAGCTCTGGCCTGCAGCTCCTTCATCTAAAGTTTCCACAAAACACAAACTGTAAACATCCACTGCTGCCTGGCATGTGGATGAAAAACAATCTTGTCTACCACACCTGAACCTTCAAGACAATAAACCCAGGAATTCACTCACGACAGATGGTCCTGTTTGCAGATCCACTGAAACTGGGGAGGTCTCATCTGTCACTAGGTAAAGGGATCTCTATATTGAAAAAAGAAAATTCAAGTATCCCCCTTTCTTTACCTCTTCCTCCACCAACGAAGGAGGAGCTGAACTTTTAGTACTACATTGTCCAGTAATCCACCAACTATTTTAACAAGGGTTTTATGGGTAAACCATAACATTTTTTTATTTCTTTGCCAGTGATCTTCCCAAGGGAAACTATCATTATATTTCCCATTGACTGATGTGGTCCAATCTTTTATCAGTCCTCACTGAATCATTAGGGTTTGGAAGGACTGAAAATGCCCTTTACCTCACTGAGTTCTTGAGCTGGTGGATTAATCAAATTAATGTCAAATATTGATTAAGAGGAGAAACAGATTATACATATGTGGTAAATCTATATAGATATGGATTCTAACAAATGAGGGTCTACCATCCTGAACAGAAAATGGGCTAGTGACCCAGCTAGCTAACAGGAAAGGGGACGGTGATCTAGATCTAGATGATGAGGAGAGTGTTGCTTACAGGACAAATATCAGATGCTCAATTCCTTTTTGAGCCTGCCACAGGGTTTCTCCAACAAGGGATCATGTTTGGGAAAAATCTTAATTTGGTGGTTTGCTTCCTAATTTCCATTCATTTGGCTCTTCTAATTTCCATTCATTTGGCTCTTCTAGGGAGTGGTAGAAGTTTCTACATAATTTCAATCTTCCTTAGATCATCATAAGCATGAGTCAAAATAACATGATTTGTGAAGCATCTGAACCTCTGAGGAAGGTGAATCCTTCAGCAGAGCATCAAAATCAGGGCTGACCTGAGAGAGTCCGTCTAGGTTCTATCAAAGCAGTGTTTCCCAATGTGGGCGACACTGCCCCTGCCCAGGGATGCTGATGTGATCCAAGAGGGTGGTGCAGTCTGGGTGCAAATGGGGAACACTTTCTATTTGTTCTTCTAAAGAAGTAGATTTCGGGGTGGGGGGATAGTGGGTGACTTTTTTTTTTCTGAAAAGAGGACAATAGGCCAAATAAGTCTAGGAACATCTGTGAAAGGATTGGTTTCTCTGACCTCAACCAACAGCCACTGAAAATCAATTATTCATATTTATCCCATCACATTGCTACCAAAAACCTGTGAGGAATGACAAACCTTATCAGGGTGGGCACATACCACAGCGAATAAAGCAGACAGCATAAAGCCAGGTCACAGTGCATCATGGAACAAAGGGGTCAACCAACTTCCTATAAAGGCTCAGAGAGCAACACTGTGAAGCATTGGAGGCCACATGTGGTCTCTGCCATAGCAGATTCATTTGTTCCATCAATTTTTGACAATAAAAAAAGCTTACAAAATTATTTAAATAGATTTTTTGGCTAAATATTTTTAACATTTTTGATTGAAGTTCTGTTATTTCTAATACTGCTAATGATGGTTTCCTGTGCACATAATTCTAGCACTATATCCACCAGTGTAACCCAGTGTAGCCAACTTCTCTCCCCCAAGGGACCTCAATGGCCCTTCCTTTTAACCTTCCACCCCACCAATTCAGTTGTGTGGCCCAGTTCTTCTATTGCATTGCCTCTGGCCCTTTCATTGCCACCTTTCTAATAACATAAGTCCTACATATAAGAGGGATAATTAATTCTGCATCTACTCCTTTTCCTTCTGACTCACATGATATCCTCTAGGTTCCATCCATGCTGTGGCAAATTTTATGATTTTTTTCTTTCTTAGAACACACACACACACACACACAAACACGGAATACTATGCAGTTCTAAGAATTTCCATAAATTCTTGGTCAATTTTTACATATTTGATCATTTTAGTTGTGTTCATAGCTTGACTATTTCATTAATTACTGTGATAAACATAGGTATGCATATACCATTTCAAATGAATGTTTTTCTGTTTTGGAGATAGATGCCAAGAAGTGGTATCTCTGGGTCATATAGGAGTTCTATTTCTATTTCTTTTATATATTTTCACATTGCTTTAACTATAAGGTAAATTTAACATTTTGTCCACACTCTGCCAAAATTTCATGCTTAAGAGAAATATGAAACAATAAATGCCTACTTATCTATGTAAGTATAAATGAGAACAGCACTGTAGAAAAGGAGACAGAAAAACAGGTTGTAGTAGTGATAGTTTTGGAGGGGCCAGAAAAGGCACCTTATAAGAACATCTACAAAGTAATTTGATGAAGAAGGTAAATCTCAGGCAATGAATAAATGAGGGTACAATAGGTAAAAGCAGAGCAAAAAGACCCATGAACCACAGCTGCGGACTGAGCTGGGCTGCGTATTGCCATGCAGAACTGTATCAATTGAGTCAGGAATTTTACCAATGATCCAATGGTGGCCTCTAAGAAAAAGGATATCAGAGGGATTCAAATCATCAGTCAGGCTCCAGTTCAGCTTCCAGGATGGGGAAATGAAAGGTACAAGTAGGTGGCCAGTCAGCTACAGCCTCATGTTATATATTGAAATGCATCTCCACTCCACCACGCTACTACCCCACCCCCATATTTTGAAGCCCTAGCTTCCAGTTGTTAGAAAGTAACATAGCAATAGAGTTACTACACATACAATTAATTAATTTGAAGTCATTCTGGTATATTAGTGCAATGTGACTACAAAGGGACTCAAGTGCTTATCAGCACAGACTTCTGAGACATACATATGGAGAACAGTGTGTAATAAGAAAGATAGAGGTGGTGTGACAGTAAAGATGGCCAGAAACCATGAGACACTGGGAAGTAACCAGGAAGGATTCTTACTACCTCTGCCCAAATGTTTCAGAGGGAGCATAGTTCTGCTGCAACTTTAAACTCTGGACTTCAGCTTCCACAGCTGTGTGTCAAAACATTTCTATTGTGTTAAGTTTAGCAGTAGGTGGTATATTGCTATAGCTGCCCTAGGAGGTGACAGCAGCTAGAATAATATATAACTGAGAAAAGAAATACCCCTATTTGAAAAACATTTTGAAAGTAGAGTCAACAGAACCTTCTGATGTGTTGGACAGGTTTGGAAGTACAGGGAGACATGTCTGGGCTGCTAACACATAAGTGGCTAGTAGTACCAGTGACCTCAGTCAGGCAAGAGATGGCAGTGGGTTTGATTAGAAGAACAAGGAGGAAGAATTTTTCTCATTCCAAATATAAAAACTCATCATTTGGTCTAAAGAGCGCAAAACATTACAGGTGGAGGTGGAGGAACATTCTTCCTCTTCTTAGAGTACATTGAACCCGAAAAAGCCTTCCATAGAAATTTGCACTTTGATTTTTTTCCTTTTGCAAAATACATTTAGCAAGATCTATTGTTCACATGTGGTATTATTTTCATGGTAAAAAGCTATATGGACTTCCTAATTATATAACTTCTAAAAGTTATATGGACTTCTAATTTATGAAAAAGAGGCCAAGTCTGTACATTGGAGCAAGGAAAATCTCTTTAACAAATGGCAATGGCTGGGCCAGAAAGATAGTGCAGGAGGGAAAGCTCATCTTGCATGCAGGAACCACAGTTTAAACAACTGCTACCACACATTTAGTCCCTCAGCACCACCAAGAGTGACCTCAACACAGAGCTAGAGATAACCACTGAGCACTGGCAAGTGTGGAAAACCCCCTCCCCAAATGGCATTGGAAAACTGGTTAGCCACATTAAAAAACTTGATTGATACTAAATGCCATAAACAAAAATTATCTCAAATTATTAAGGGCATATACATATACACATGAGACCTGAGACCCTTAAGATACGTAGTAGATACGACAGGTGATATGACTCCTGAACTCTGACTTCAAAAATTTGGAGGTTCAACAACAATGTCAAAGGCAAAGCAAGAATGAACTTACGAGGCGATATAAAAGTAATAAGCTTGTATACAGAAAAGATGAAAACAATCAGGAAGCCTACTAGTCTGGAGATGATATTTGCACATCATGTGAAAAAAGTGTAGATGTTAGGGTGCAAGTGAGGCTGGGGACCAGACTGTCTTGCTGTGTGCAGCATGTGCTCTTCTACTTGAGTGTCTCCCCAGCTATGATTTAATTCTTCAGAACTAGCCTAGAGGGCCAGAGTGTGTGCAGGACTTCTCAGGGACTATAAGCACATGGGTCAAAAAGGCAGAGCACATGTTTGGTATAAGGAAGTCCGAAGCTTGACCCCATGAACTATAGGTCCCACACTGCCCTCAGCACCTAGCTATGGAACTGCAGGCCTGCAGAGCCAGACCAAAAACCACCAGTAGCAACCCTAGCTCCCTGAGCACAGCTTGAGAAGCTCCTCCACATCCTTTAAAAAAATGAGAGAGTAGACAAAGCAACAAGAAGAGAAAAGGAGGGACTGAATCAATAGTACAGTGGGTAGAATGTTTGCCTTGCATGCAGTCAACCTAGGTTCTAGTCCTCGAAGCCCATGTTATATAGCAGGAGTAATTCCTGAGCCAGGGGTAAGCCCCAAGCACAGGAAGGTGTGCACACAACCCCCATCCAATCTCCCTCAAATAAGCAGCAAAGGAAAGAAACGGTGAGTAACCAACTGACCTGAAAATCCCTGTGCCCAGAGAATCTCATTCTTCTTTCAAACACACAATTCATGTGTGTTTGAGGAAAAATGAAGCAGAAATAGCGGTGTGGGGTTTGGGGTAAGGATATATAGTTGAGGCGCAGGCATCAGTTACTAGACTATGAAATGTTCATCTCCTCTCTGATCTACAGAGGATCACGGCTGTAAAAGGGCAGAAATGGTATAGAATGCGCAGATGTAGAGATTTTTGTGGAGGAAGAATGCGTGACTTTAGAGGTTTGTTTCCTAAAAGTGAAGCCCTGTTAGCACAAGTTTCATCACTGGTCTGTGCAGTGGCTCACCAGCAGTGGCTTTTGAAGCTCCAGGCTCTGGGAGAGGCTTCCTCAGCCCAGGGTTCCAGGAAGGGGTTGCAGAAGTGGCAGCACAGGCGGGGGGTAGTGAGGGTTGGTGCCCTTAACACACCTGAATGAAGCACCAGGTTAACTTTCGACATTTCCTTTGGAAAGAATCACACCATAGAAGGAATAAAAAGGTTTAATGTTATTTTAATTGAATTTGTTTTCAATTTATTTTCAGCTGTCTGGGGAAAAACCTTTCCCACTCACATCATTTGATTCCCTTTTACTTCATGTCCATTATCCTCATAATGAGCTTTTAATGCGTTAATGCGCCCTGCTTGCTGAACAGTGATTCACTTTGGTCAAATCAATAAATTGTAAAAGCATAAAAATACACCAAAATGGAGCTGGGGAGACTGTCGAGTGGGTAAGGCAATTGCCCTCCGTGCGGCCAACCTGAGTTCTAGCCCTGGCACCACATATGGTATCTTCATCACAGAGCCAGGAAAAGCCCTGAGTATAACTGGGTGTGGCCCCAAAATACAGCAACAAGCCAAATTAAAACCCTGAACCAGCATCTAAATGAACATGTGCACATAGTGCTTTCTTTTTTTTTTAATTAAACATTTTATTATACCACCGTGAGATATACAATTACAATGTTGTTCATGTTTGGAGGTTTCGGTCACATAGTGTTCCAGCACCCGCCCTCCACCAGTGCCCTTTTCCCACCACCAATGTCCCCAATTCCCTCCCCCTTCCCATAGCCTGCCTAAATGGCAGGTTCTTTATCTCTTTTCTCTCTCCCTCTCTCTCCCTTCATTCTACTACACATTGTGGGTTGCACTCCAACACCTGGAAGCCATCATGGGCATTTTTTGCCTGTATTTAATGCTCAGTTCTATGTTGGTATCATCCCTTTCGACATTTATTCACACATGTTCCCTTCTCTGCCTTACCTAACCTCTGACTCCCTCACATTTGCTGTAATTTCCAGTTTTGGTAAGACCACCTTATATATTTATATCATGAAAATAAATGCAGTCATTCTATGTGCTTTCTTGCTGTTTTGCTGCACAGTATCAAGGGCAGTGGCAGAAATTCTGCTGCTTTGCAAATTTCAACTGCCAAGTGTCCCTGGAGCCAGCATTGCTGAACGCCTGAGCCCAGGGAAACTTCTTTACCAGGTCTGGCATTATCTCAGTTCTCACATCTGATGTCTGTTCTGATACATTCTGTGTTTCATCAATTTTTATTTATATATTTTCTTTTGGTGTTTTAAATAAACCTAGCTGTACCAATGCCTGCCACCCCAGCAGAGCCTCACAACAAGCCAGACGACCCCCCGACTCTGACTCCATGGGGGCCACCGTTTTCCACATCCAGACCTCTTTCTCATCAGACCTCCACCCAGCAGAGCAGTCATTCACAGCCCGGATCATCGACAGCCACCCTGCAGCAGTTTTTTTTTTTTAATCCGGCCCAGGTATGCTGAACCAGAGACTCTCAGACATGGGGAAGAGCTGCTACTTGCTCTCCCTGTGCCCAGCTCATGAGGCGCCCGGGAGGCATGGCTGGTTCTAGCCCTAGACTGCCACCCCAGCAGAGCCTCACAACAAGCCAGACGACCACCCCCTACTCTATGGGGGCCGCCATTTTCCACATCTGGACTTCCCTCTTGTCACAACTACGCCCAGCAGACCAGACTATCACAGCCCGGCTCACAGCAGCACGGTTCATCAATAAATGCTTTATTTAGAGGTGACTACAAGAGTATGCCACCCGCATGGCAAGACTGGCAAGCTGCTCGTGTCGTATTTGATATGCTAAGTACCAGTAACATTTATATTAGGTCATTCCCATGACCTAATATAATAGTTTCAGGCTCTTTATGTTCCTGGGGCAAGTGGATGCCTTTGGGTTCTACTAGCATGAGACAGGACATATGGAGATATTACTGGTGCCTTCTCTAGCAAATAGATGATGAACGGGAAGATAGTGATAGTGATAGCTGTATCAATGGCTTTTTCCTAGTTCTCTGCTGAGGGGTTAATAGAGGTGGTAGTGATTGCACCAGGGTCAGATGCATAGAAAGCATTCGCCTTACCCATTGTACTAGCTCTATGGCTCCCAAATAGCTTGTTCTAAATTTATATGAAGAGAAAGATCACAATGCAAACTACTGTGGAAAAGCCTTTTAAAACCCAAAAGAAGAAGAGTGATATTCTAGTCTGTCACCACCACATCTCATGCACCATCACAACTCCAACTCGGAGTGCATCGTTGCCTGTCCTGGAGTGCCAATTTGGGATTACAGAAAGCAGTGAAGCTTTTCTAACTGCAAGGCAGAATCTTCTTGAGTTTAGTGAGCTAGCAGCTTTTTAATTCTAACAAGGAAGATTTTCTATGGTACCTACTACCCAAAAGTGACAGAGAACGGAGCAGATCCTGATATTAATTATTAAAATAGTAATGAAGTTAATTCACATGAAACTTCTTGTAGATTCCCCTCTAACATGAGCTTTACCTAAACTAGTTAAGAAGTTTGTGGTAATTTAGTGTGGGAGTTTACTAAATGTGCTCCAAGGAACACTGGTTATCTAAAACAAACATTTCAAGAAAAAGCTGTGTTCTTCAGTTATGGAGTTAACAAAATCTCCATAATAATTTTTCTCTTATATAATTCAAAGCACATTCATAATATAGTCCCTGAGAAGTCCTGCAGTACATTCTCTGCTTCTTAAAAATAATTTTTAAAAAATTTCAATGGAACACCAGTAAAGTAGGCAATGAAAGAATCATTTCAGGAAAATGTACACTACATGGGCTTGTGTAACACAAACACCTATCACTCTCCTAGTCAAACTGTGCCAATTCCTTCTGTCTTGTCATGGAACATGAGGATCAATTGGGGAAAATTTTAGGCCATATTAATCCACAATGTAGTATTCAGTAACTGAGTGTGAAAAAAAGAAGCTGTTTGGGACTCACTGCTAATTACAAAGAGCAAAGAGGTGTTGACTAGGAGGAAATGGGGAAGTTTGTGATCTAGACATGCAAAGTAGCAGGTCCCAGGAAGGTGAGAATCAGGGATGCAGAGGAGGGCTTGAGGCACTCAAATGTCTTCTGGTCCCATTTTCCACAGTAGTCGTCTTTTCTGACTGCTTTCTATTTCTACTTCAGCATGTGGGCTTTGTTCAGAGATACATGGGCAGAGTTGCTACCGGCTCTCCCTGTGCTCAGCTGATCATGAGGCATCCAGACGGGAAGGTGGGTTCTAGCCCAGGTCCGCCATCCCAATAGAGCCTCGCAAGAAGCCAGAGGAACCCCTGCACCATGAAGGCAACCATTTTAAACATTCAGACTCCACAGCTCGTCAGAGCACCACCCAAAAGAGAAAAAGCCGATTTCAAGCCCTGCTCATCAGAGTCCCACCCGACAGCAAAGCCCATTTCAAGCCCAGGTATGCTTAAACCAGATACACAGATAACACGGGCAGAGCTGCTACTGGCTCTTCCTGTGCTCAGTTGATCATGAGGCGTCCTGGGAGGGAAGGCTGATTCTAGCCCCTGGCCCACCATCCCAGTAGAGCCTCACAAGAAGCTAAAGGAACTCCCGCACCATGAGGGCAACCATTTTCAACATCCAGACTACATAGCTCATCAGAGCTCCACCCAAGAAGAAAAGCCAATCTCTCCCCCATAAATGCAGGAACTGAGAGCCTACTACTGAGAGTATCCCACACACATGGCAGAGCCTGACAAGCTACCTGTGTCATATATGATATGCCAAAAACCAGTAATAATTATAGACCTCATTCCCATGACCTGAATAAATGGTTTGAGGCTCTTCATGATCCTGGAGTGAGCAGATGCCCTTGGGGAACACTAACATGTGACAGGATGTATGGAGATATTACTGGTGCCCACTCGAGCAAATCAATGAACAATGGGGAGACAGCTGATACAAATGAAGTGATCTTGGGTCACAGCCAGCAACATTCAGAGCTTACTTCTTTTTTTTTTATTTTTTTTTTTTTTTTTTTTATTTTAAATATTTTATTACACCGCCATGTGACATACAATTACAAAGATGTTCATGTTTGGTTTCCGTCATACAGTGTTCCAGCACCCATCCCTCCACCAGTGCCCACTTCCCACCACCAATGTCCCCACTTCCCTCCCCCATCCCCAGCCCGCCTCCATGGCAAGTTCCCTATCTCCTCTCTCTCTCTCCCCCTCTCTTCTCTTACACATTGTGGATTGCAATACACACATTCAGAGATCATCATGTACATCTTTCTTCCTATATTCAATGCTCAGTTCTAGGCTGGCACCATCATTTTTGACAAATATTAGCACACTGTTCCCTTCTCTGTCCTACCTAACCACTGATTCCCACATGTTTGTGGTAGATTCCACCTCTTTTTTTTTAATTGAAAGATGCTCATGCAGAGCTTTGGCTTCACAGTGTTCCAACACGCACCCTCCGCCCAAACCCATCTCCCATCACCAAAGTCCCCACCTCCCTGCCCCCTCCCGCACCTCAACCACTTGGCGGGTTCTGCATGTCATTTCTCTCCTCTTTATATCTCCTTCCCAACAAACTTTCCTGCTCTTCGTTGAATGCAGTGCATCAAAAGACATCACTGTTTCACTATTTTAGTGGGCTCGAACTGGCTTTGCTCTGTTGATCTGGTCTGAGGCAGTTTCGCAGCGTCCAGACAGCAAAAATGGTGGCTAGTGTGATGGGGGAGTCTCATCCGGCTGCTTCCGGGACCCCTCAGAGGCAACGGGCCCACTCCCAAAACCCATCTGCCCTCCTCGGGGTTCCATGGTCAGCTAGGCCCGGCGCGAGCCGGCGCCAGCCTCCCCAGCCGTCCGTGAGGCCCTGTATGCTGGCCCGTGGGCAGCTCGCGGGCAGGGCCACCAGGCTCGACAAGATGGAGGGGGGAAGGGACGACCACGCCTCCATCTGACGACTTACCAGTGATTCCGCCTCTTGGAGCCGCCTACCTGGGCTCCAACTGGCTTTGCTCTGTTGATCTGGTCTGAGGCAGCGTCCCGGACAGCAAAAATGGTGGCTGGGCTTGAACTGGTCTTGTCAGAGCTTACTTCTATCTCTGGTGTTCATATGACAGCATATAGTGCTGGGGATTGAGCCTGGGTCAGACATAAAATAGACAGGTGACTTACTTACAGAGCTATATGCCATTCCCAATCATTCTGTGCTTTCTTTCTCCCTTTTCCTTCCTCTTTCTTCTTCCTTTTCCTTTGTTACTTTTACTTTCTTCCTTCCTTTCTTCAAAACTGAGCAGTGCTTTGGTCTTACTCCTGACAGCTTCCTCAGGTAACACCCCTGACAGTGCTCTAGGGAGCATACATTGTGCCAATGAACAAAACAAAGTTAGCCATGTGCAAGGGTTGGCCTTAATCCTTGTACTATAGCTCCTGCCCTAATCAATCAATTCTTTTCTGGGTAAGGAAAATTTGGGCCAAAACTGGTGGTGCTCAGGGTTTACTCTCCTGGCTCTGTACTCATAGGTGACTCCTAGCAGAGCTCAGGGAACCATAAGGAGTGTTAGGGATCAAAGAAGGGTCAGCTTTATGCAAGGTAAGCACCCTTCCAGCTTTATTATTGTTCCAGCCATCAATTTACCCAACTTTCAGGGTTTTGCAACTAGAGAAGAAAACTGACTGTTCCTTTCAAAATTCTTTAGGAAGGGGCTGGAGACATAGTAAAGATACAAAGTGTTTGCCTTGTACAAATCCAACTATAATATAATCTTGCAGCACCACCTGTGGTCCCATGACTACTAAGAGTGATCCCTGAGCACAGAGTCAGGGAGTAAGTTCTAGGTGCACCTAGGTGTGCCACTGCCTCCCTCTCCTCCCCTCCCCTCCCCCTCCCTGCACTACCACCAAGAAAACAGGGAAACAATCCTGCTCATCTAGACTTGGGTCTGGCCTTATTTGACATTTTCTTCTGGATTTGTATGTGTTCTCGTGTATTACTTTAGTGTTTAGCAGCCCATGATAGAAGACTGTTGGTGGAGTCTTCTAACAAGTAAGTCTTTTCTTACTCTAAAGAGAAAGCATGGTGTACAGAGTTTACACACATGCATTTTCACATGCCCTGCATAGAAGGACAGAAATGCTGGTTCTGGGGAAAGAACTATATATGTTACAGGCACCTCTCATGCTGTTTGGAACAAAAGAACCAACACACAGTTGTGCGACAAGCAGCGTATTCAGTCCAGGTACTGCCCTTGGCGTGCTGTGTGTTTCGAGGGCTCACTGCTCCCAGGAGGGGAAGCACGCAGGGCTAATTGCCTTAGCTGGCCCATTAGCTTATTGGTGATTCTGCAGCTAATCTTTTCATTAGACTGCATATCTTTTTTATAAGTGGAGAGAAATTGTGTTATCAGAGAAGAAACAAGCTCTCCTGCTTCTTGAGAAATTCTCTCCCTGTCTGGACAAAGGCATTTTATGTTTATCAACTTGCCCTTTGTATCTTATTCTAAATGATGTACTAATCAGCTTTTGATTATAGAAATCAATTTAAGATGTTTTAAAGGTTGAATTGATTGTTTTAAATCTTTGGTAGGAATCTCTGTTTATTTAGACTTGCTAATTCATAATTATGGAACACCATCTAACCAGTGGGCTGACTTTTTAATAAATTGAAAACACAGGCCATGGAGGAGTGCAATGGCATGGCTGTGTTCTTTATAAAGTTTTCATTGATTTACCTCTCTGCAGAGTTGCATCCAATTCAGCTACCCTTCCATCCCTTTGTCAGGCAGCCTGTCAGTTGACCCAGTCACCTCCCTACTTAGCAGGATACTAAGTATCCTGCTTTTGCTTCTTTTTTTTTTTTTTAAACAGGGTAGTTTTGCCATGGATATCATCACTACCATGCCAGGTTCTGGGGCCATGCAAGGTTAGGAGCTGGCAAACACCTCCAGGGTCACCCCCCTACACAAACATCATTGAGCTCATTGCTCCTAAGCTTTTGTCTTTCTGAACTGATCACAAAAGGAAGCATTTTAGCAGGAGAAACAGAACCACAGTTCAAAGGTGCTACGTATGCACTGGCAGCCATTCTCTGCAAGTCACAGAAGAACAATGTTGAGATGTTCTGCCCTCCCAGAGGACCACAGCCTCTCAACGCAGCCCTCCACTGCACGTATGAAGGATGCATTCAAGCCCATGCTCTCTTATTGACTGCTGATTCCTATTTCTTTACATCTCTTCCAACTCAGCTTTCCAAATCAGGTCATGTTTGCAGCAAAGAACAAGGAGGAAAAGTTGGAATCCCTGGTGAACAATCTCTTGAGGAATCATTTTAAAAATAAATCACCATTCTCATACACAAAACTTCCTCACCCTATTCCAGTGAGTCTACCTGGACCCCAGAAGCAAACATATTCTTATTCATTCCCATCCGTTCCTCACCTCACACTAATCAACTCCCCCCAGCACCAATAGTTGCTTTATTGTTAGTTCTTAAACATTTATTTTTTTTGATGAAAAATTTGTGATTTTTTGAACATCCAAGACAAACACTGACCCACATTTTATACAAACACACATACAGAGCTCATTCAAAGTATTTTTTTAAAGTCCTCATATTTTTTGTTTTTGTTTGGTTTTACCAACAGCTTTATCTTTCTCCCTATTTATTTATTTAATTATTTATTTATTTATGCTTTTTGATCCACACCCAGCGATGCTCAGGGGTTATTCCTGGCTGTACACTTAGGAATTACTCCTGGCAGTATTGGGGAACCATATAGAATACCAGTAATTGAACCTGGGTCAGTTTTTTGTGCAAGGCAAATGCCCTTCCCATTGGACTATCATTCTGGCCCCTTTCTCCCAATTTCTATACACATCTGGTATCTTAAAGAATATATTATTTTTAAATATAGGCCACACCCATCAGTGCTTCATGATTACTCCAGAATCCATGTTCAGAATCACTCCTGTAGGGCTTAGGAGACCACTGTTTGGTGCTAGAGATTTAATCTGGTCTCCTGTATGCAAAACATACACTTCAGCCCATTGATTTATCTCTCTGCCACAAGATCTCTTATCCTTATTTATGAGAAATATTTTCTTTTACTGTTATAATAAAATATCAATGTTCATTAGCAAACATTCAAGGAACATTCTCTTCTGCATTAAAGTTTTAAGGACCCACATTGACCTAGTCTGAATGCATCACATGTTAGATGACAAAATACAAATACAGGATTCTATGAACCAGAACACTCACATCCAACTCATACATAGGGAACTAGGAAGGTTTCTTTGAAGAGGTATATCTCTGCAGAGTCTAAAGACTAGGAATTAATCAACTGTAAGAAGGTTTGGAAAAGGAAAAAGTTTCCTGTTCTGTTGAGAAGTGCAGGTGGTGGATAGAGAGAAGGACAGATGCTAAAATGTAGGGGGAAGAGGAGAGAGGCAGAAAGGAGTAAAGAGGGCATGAAAGAACAAGGGAAGGAAGAGGAAGGCATGTGAAAATTGGGGTGAAGATGGGAGAGAAAGGGTAAAATTTTTGTTAAGATTGAAGAGAAGGGCAAGAGAGATAGTGCAGGGTTCCAGAGCCTACAAACATGTGGTCAATAAATTGATACCCAGCACCACATAGTCTCCCAAAGAACAACTTGGTATGACCATTTTCCAGCATTGATGGGGTGTGGCCCAACACCCACCCCTCAAAGATTAGTGAAGAAGAAGGCATTGAGAGACAAGCAGCACTATTGTTGGAAGGACTTTCTAGGTATTAATGAATCATCTCTCGAAACCTTCCTTCAAGAAACCTGTACAGTGGGGTTTGCTTCCCTGGCTACTGCTGGAGTTGGAACTGGAACATAGACAGTGTGTGCCACCTTCATTCAGAGGACTGCTCAAGCCTGTGCCTCAGTGCAACGGAAGCACTCCAGACATGCATGCACATGGGTGCACACACATTTCCCAGGTGCTTTTCCCTCTCTTGTATCAGGACTAGTTCTGGGGAGAGCCACAGAAGTTCTTGATTGGGAGGGGAGGAAGAGAAGAGTCAAGAATGACTCCCAGGTTTCTTGAATGGTATGAAGTCTGTCATGGAAAAGGTATGTAGGAAGACAAGCAAATCTGGAGAAAGACTGAGCACCAGAAAGGGTAGTTCATTGGTCTGTGTGTGTGTGTGTGTGTGTGTGTGTGTGTGTGTGTGTGTGTGTGGGTGGGTGGGTGGAGGGGGAGTTTGCTACCATCACACTGTGTCAGACACTGCATCATCACACTTCTCAGACAGGTCAGAGAATTTTGTGGCAAGAGCCTGAACAACACAGATAACAGAGATGGAAGATGCAACCTGTCCCCACCACCACCAATGATAATATGCTCTTATTCATTTTCACCCTGGGATTCATGCTGGCAGGGTAGTCTCTGTCTGGAACACTACTTTGTCATTACAGAGCAAAAGACACAGCGAACCGAGCTGGCTCTCTAGCAACTGTATGACTTCTATTTGCATTTCATTCACCAATACAAGTCACTTGAATTAGCTGAGTTAAATGGGGTAGGGGGTACATAAGTTCCTCACAGGGAGACACCCAGGAACACATGAATAATTATACACTTCACGATCTAAGAGAAATGGCTTAAAAACATTTCTAGCAACAGCTAAATGAACCAAACAAAACCAGTTTCTTCTATTTCGAGTTAGTGAGGCTTGTACTAGGAGCAGCATTTGAAAGAGTTCTAACTTACTCGGGGCAAGCAGCAGAGGAAAAGCACATCAAACATCTGGGTTCTCAAGTTTATATGGCCTTGGCAGAGTCTAATGCCCCCTGTGATGGATTTTCCCCATCTGATGAAAGTATGAAATATAAAGATATTCTAAAAGTTCCTCCAAGATTCAATGTCTCTGACTTCTCTTCTACCCTTGTGGTCTTCACATTAGTTTCCCAGTTCTTTGTCTTTGCAGCTTTGCAAGAAGATCTTGGATGAAGAGCTAGTTCAATGGGCAATGCATGTGTTTTATGCAGAGGGTTTAGGTTTGATTTCCAGTAATATATGGCCTCTTGAACACTGTGGGGTAACACCTGAGCTCAGAGCTGGGAGCGTGCCCAAGCAATGCAAAGAGAGTTCCCAAAAAGAAAAAGCAAAAAAGAAAAAAAAAAAAAGCAAACCACACACCACAAAGAGAACCCTAAAAGATTCTCAGTGCTACAAGGTCACTATGACTATGCAGCAGTTAAGATTCATCAGGGAAACGAGGCTTTCAGACTGCTGAAATGTGAGGTACGTTCCTAATCCATCGCTGCCCTGAGAAGGCCCACCTCTCTGGTTCAGCCTGCTGCGTGGCATTTTGAACCAAGTGATCATGCGTGATCCTTTTGCGTCCCACCATAGATATCACTATTTTGATGCATAAAACTACAAGATAAAGAATGAAAAGAAGTGATAAACAGAAAGACAATGGAAGTGGACACTAGGGAAGGATGAAAGAGAAAAGTAAGATCCAAAAGTTAGCCTTGTTATTTAAAACCTACTCTGTAGAATGCAATTCAATTTATTAGTTAATCTGTTTAATTAAGGTAATGGCATTATGCTGGATTCCCGGGGCCTGGGTTTATGGCCCAAACAAATGCTGAAGAACTTGCAATAGCCTCCACTTACAAAGACTATCCCAAAGTTTCTGTCCAATAAAGGAATTTGTGCAATGTTGCATTCCCAAGCATGGGTGTGAGGTCACAGAACTCAGTGATCTCCATGGTCCTCACCTGCTGGTACTCAGCCACTTATGTAATTCTGTCCCATTAAGTTGGGCAGAAATTGTTGGTAATAGACTTGTTGGATAGAACTTGGCAAAATGATGGGATATCACTTTATAAATTCTTTCTTGTGACTAACTTTCATCTTGTAGGGGCACGCTCTCCTTGCTTGCACTGATGAAGCAAGATGACATATTGTATAGTGCCCCAGAAAGAGAGACACATTGTCAACCAGAAAGGAATTCAGGGCCTCCAACACTGAGTGCCTGTGTGAGCTTGAAAGTGAACCTGTACCCAGTGGTTTCAGACAATGCTGGCTCTCACACACACCTTGGTCATAGCCTGATGAGAAATTCTAAAGCACCAGCAAAGATGTGTCCTATTTCTGACCTCCAGAAACTGACATAATAAATGTGTGGTGACCTAAGTTTGGGAAAACTTGTTATACTGCAATGAAACTATTAGAGATTCCATAGTGAGAATTAAAAGAACCTAAAGGGGTGCTGGTAAGAGACTTTTCATGAGCTATAGCATACACATTTCTTGCATGCCTTGCATCTGCAAAATTGGAAAATACATAGTGTAGTCTAGAGTATGAGTGTGTGATCACTGTTCAAAAGCACTCTGCATCTCAGAGTACTAGGAAACCTGGACTCAATGCGAGGCTTTGATTTTGCATCACTTTGACTCAGAGACCCTGCACAAAGCCAGGAAGTTGCTGTTGTTTAGTCTGGGTTCTTTTTCCAGTCCCACTCCTGTGCATAGTAGTCATGATTCAAGAGAGCTTAGGAAATAAACACTCATCTTCCACTTAGGAATAAATGTGTTAATGATTAAATTCTGGTAGAAATTTCTATTTTTTCACATTTACTGAAAATTAACATGGTTTTCCACTTGCAATATATAGCCTCTCCCCAGGAGTTGGCTTCCTGGGGAAAATAGCTAGTATTTTTCAGCAGCTATTGAAAGCAAGAACCAGGCTGGTGTGAAATGTGCGTGCTTCTGCATTCCTGTTTCCCTTTGTACAAAAAGCACAGCCACCAATTGGATGAAATAATAGCTATTCAATTGGTCATTCCCTTATGACTGCAAGCCATTTGGAGCTCAGTCACGCTTATGAAAGCCGATATCGACTATGTGTAGAAATATCTGAAATGAGATGCTTCACCACTGACATCTTTCATTCATAATTACTGCAAAGTCTGCCTGCCCAGGCCCAGTCAATGCATACGCCAATATTCCCATTATAAGCCAGAACAGGGTGAATGGGTAGGGCAGAAACACAAAGTAGACATATACTCAATGTGGTCCACAGGCTTACACACCTCAGTTGCCCAGAGGGCCACGGGGACCACATAGTTGGAAGTAGCATGTAATGATTTCCTGCAGTCTTTGTTCCATAGATTTGGAAATTAAACCTTTATTGATGATACCACACAAATGAACAACCTCTATAGCATGTGTATTTCTGTACAGGAGTAAATAATTCTTCTCTGCAGAGATATGAGTTGAACACTTTTGCATTGTGAAGACTTGATCTACCAAATTTTTATTTTATTTTCTTTTCCCAAATTTTATTACACCACTTTTAGACATACAATTGCAAGATGCTCATGTAGAGTTTTGGTTCTATAGTGTTCCAACACCCATCCGTCCACCCGAACCCATCTCCCATCACCAATGTCCCACCTCCCTCCCCCTCCACACCTCAACTACTTGGCGGGTTCTGTATCAAATTTTAAAAATAGCTCTGGGTAACATGTGGATAATCTACTCAAAATTTCAAATTAGGAAGTGGAGCAAGAACAGCTTAGCCCATAGATGCCAGCTTTGGCATTGGTGTTGAAATGATGCTATGTCATGGAGAGAAACTGAGAGTAGAAGATTATCATGAAATGGCCTATGAATGCTAGCAACCTGCTTAGCTTTTTGATGGGTTGCTGGTAGAGGATTTGATTTTACTGTAATCCAGTTTTGAAATTTCCTCTGTCTGCATGAGGACATTCTGAATCTTCATTCGAATTCCCCATAAACTCTGTAAATCAGCTAAGGTTTATATGTACTTGGCACTTGCTAGTGAGGGTAATTTCCTTTTGAAATCATTGTTTTTCTAAGACTTCTACTACAAGTAACTAAAGACACCAGCTTAGAGTTTTATGAATGCTACTCCCCCCAGTGCTTCACAGAACATACTTCTAAATCCTATTATTCTTGCCTATAATGATTGTCACTACCTGAATCTTATTTGAGTAATTTTCCTGTCACTCTTGTGTAGTAGCTGAGAAATAAGTATTAATTTAGGATAATCAGTGTACTAACCCTTAATTAGCAACAAGTCTGGTCTGAAATAGCTAACATTCAAAACTCAGCAAACTTCAATTCAAAATACAGTCACCAAAAAGGTATACACAGAATATACATGGAAATTCACCTCTCCCACTCCCACTCTATCTCCTTCATCTTTGAAATACACTCATAGATATTTGTTTATACACATGTGTTATACATATATTAGACTTAATACTACAATAACAGTGGAGTTTACTAGGGTTTTAGTAAACTGGAAGATGAACAGCCTGTTGCTGAGATCTTGGTGAGATAAGAGCCAATAGAGTTTCTCAGATTCCAGGAGTCTTTGGGACATTACAGATAATTATACTTCTAAGACGACAGAGTCCTTGAAGTTTTACATAAAATGTATATCCTCGTGTTTAATCCATATGATGTCTAAAGTTGGTCTCTATAAAACCCTTTTATTACTTAAGAATCCAGGGTTGAGAGAAGTCAATTTATTCATTCAAAAAATAGCTGAGTGCTTATACAAAAGCTCTCTCTTATAGGACAGAAATACACAGTAGTCACAAAACTGACAAAACTGCCACCTCTCTCAATGAAGCTCATGTTTGCAAAGGCTTAGATAACACATCCAAAGTTTTAAACTCAAATAATGATGGCACCAGAAATTCAAGTTATGACTTTTATTTCTGAGTCTTAGTCTTAGTCAATATACCTCATTGTCCATTATGACAGGAGAATCCGTAAGAATTCTTGCTATGCTGCAGGATAGGCACCTCCATGCAACCAGATTATACCAATTCTGTTTTCTGTCTACTCTTCTCTTATGCTCTGCCTGTCTCCCCACATCCCCAGCTTGTCTTCTCTCTCCCCTTCCCCACTCCTGAACTTCTTCCATTCCTTCCTTGCTTAGAACCAAAAAAAAATCATGGAACAACAAATGCTCCTACTAAAGAAAAAAAGGATGGTTTCCCAGGCCTCTTGTGTTTGGTGGTATTCATGTAACTGAACTCTGCTCAATGAGGTTAAAAGAATGTACACTAGGAAGATCTTCGTAAAAAAGGCTTGTTTTCTGGTAAAATAGAAACATGCTTAGCTTACTGGGTCTTCTTTCATTTGTCCCTTTCTTTGTACTGGAATATTCATGTGATTCATGAAAATAGAAGAAAACCTTGCTACCTGAACATTGTATTTACTCGTTGATGATAGCAAAACAGGAAATTAAAAGGCACTAGGGCACTTGAGGATTTACCTGATGAAACAAATAAGCCCTTGAATCCTTCTCCTTGTCCAGGAAAGAAACACTCCTATATTTGGTTAAGCCAGTGAAGTTGAATGATTATAAAATCATTGTTCTACTAACACAAGATATAGTATTGATAAATTCAATGTCGAGTAATTACCACCTTGATTCCATATTGCCATTTTTTAAATATTTTATACTGTGTAAGACATTATACTAAGTTTTAGTGCACTGTACATTCATTTTATTCCTAATTAGACACTTGTGAGAGAGGAATGGATATCTTACTTTATAGTGGAGGAATCTGCAGTTCAAGGTGGGTAAGTAACTTGTTCACTCAGAGAGAATATAGTAAAGTTCATATTCAAACCAGATCTGAAGCCTAACCCTTAAGCACCTGATTCTATGATATGTCTATCTTTATAAAGCAATATAACATAATTGCTGATATTAAAAACACTCGCATATTTCTATTTAGTACAATACTGGTCCCAAAAGCAAAATAGATGAATTTGCTTCTTTAATTTCCATGGACTGTTTCAATACAACTTCTTTTCAACATTATTTCAGACTAATAATTTCCAATTAGTTTTCTTTCTGTTTACATCTTCAAACAACATGTCAAAGTGCAAAAAAAAAACCCTCCAAGCTTTATGCATACCTACCCTGAACAGTAGCACTGGGCAGTGGTACTTGCCTTCATTGTTCTTCTTAAAGTTCAGCTTGATCAGGGATCTCCCATCCAGCTTTTCGCCATTGCTGGGGTTGGTTCTATACTTCTTAAGCCAAGGGATAATGTTCAGCACGTCAAAGATGATGCCCTCGGGGGTGCAGACCGCGTAGACTCACAGACATGGGGGTAGACCTGCTACTGGCTCTCCCTGTGCCCAGCTGCTCATGAGGTGCCAGGGAGGGATGGCAGGTTCTAGCCCTGGTCTGCCACCCCAGCAGAGCCTCGCAACAAGCCAGGCGACCCTCCACTTCATGAGGGCCTCCATTTTCCACATCCAGAATTCCCCCTCGTCAGAACTCCACCCAGAAGACCAGCCTATCACATCCCAGCTCTTGTGGCCGGCAATCGGCCGCATGGTTCATCAATAAATGCTGAATTTAGAGATGACTACAAGAGTATGCTACCCGCACGGCAGAGCCTGGCAAGCTACCCGTGTCATATTTGATATGCCAAATACCAGTAACAATTATAGACCTCATTCCCATGACCTGATGGAATGGTTTGAGGCTCTTTATGTTCCTGGGGCAAGCAGATGCCCTTGGGCTCTACTTGCATGAGACAGGACATATGGAAATGTTACTGGTGCCCGCTCAAGCTAATTGATGATGAACGGGAAGGCAGTGATACAGACGGTGATACAGTGATACCCTGAACAAAATTAAACTCTTTTTGCCCATCATCCTGTATCTCATATTGAATTTGGAGTTATTAACAACCTAACCTAATCTTGGAGCTATCTTTCTCAAGACTAGTTTTGATTATATTAGGATGAATATTGGTAGTGGAAAACAAATGTCATAAAGAATAAGGGTGACAAAGTTGAAACTATCTTGGAGACACATAAAATCCAGACACGTGAGGTTAACATACCCAAAGTCCAAAACCAAACCCATCCATATATGAAAATTAGTTTACAGCAAAGAAACCAAAAATATACAATGAAATTGCTTCTAGTAAATAATGCTATGAAAGCTACATGCAAATGGAGTGAGCTGAACTATTATAGGACAACACAAAAATTAACTATAAAGGTATTTAAAACTTGATGGCAAAATATGATTACATAAGAAAATAGAGGTAATAAGTTCCTTGACACTGGTGTTAGGGATGGTCTTTTTATGATTTAAACACCATGATTTACAAAGTACAAACGTTTTCACAATACAGTTGCTGGAAAGATTCATCATTCAGCACCAATCCCACCACCAGTGTGCCTCCACCACCACCAGAGACCCGCATTTCCCTCTTACCCTCCAACCCCTCCCAATGCCTGCTCACTTAGCCAGAATCAGTTATGTTGATCCTTACAACTCATATAAGGGAACAGTAATGATAAGGTCATGCCTTTTTTTTTCTAGGCAGATGTGTGGGAGTCTGGCCAGTTTCTGTTCTGGATTCACTTTCTGGGTTTCCAGAACACAGTGGTTTTCTACTGACAATCCCAGACACACCATCACTACAGCTAGTGACAACACTTATTTCACATTTATCTCAATGTCTATTTGAGCTTTTCCTATTCATACACTGAACAATCCATTCTATATTGGTTGTTGGAGCTACTTCTTTAAATACAGTCAATGAACCTGGCATTAGATAAAAGTCAATGGAGATCCTAAAATCACCATTGTGCCATTTGAGTCCACTCACTCCTCCACCTCCATGCCAGTTGCCCCGGAAGAGAGAGACCCACCCAGCCAGACTCAGCTAATTTGCAACCCTGGAAGAGATCCAGACCCATCCACTTCAGACCCACAGCTGTGCTGCTCAGCCGGCCCCATGTGGAAGCAACCCATTTCACATTTATACATAGTAAACAGTTCTAGACATGTTTTAGCTGATACCAGTTGTCCTGGCAAGAAGCCAGAGCAAACCACACATCATGCAGTTTGTCATTCTCAACATCCAGACTCCACAGCGGGTAGGGCGTTTGCCTTGCATGTGGTTGGCCCATGCCGCCCAGGTTCGATCCCGGCATCCCATATGGTCCCCGAGCACCGCCAGGAGTAATTCCTGAGTGCAGAGCCAGGAGAAACCCCTGCGCATGGCCGAGTGTGACCCAAAAAAGCAAAAAAAAAAAAAAATCCAGACTCCATAGTTCCTCAGAGCTCCATCCAAGAGAAAACCTGATCTTCCCCCCTTTAGGTTTCATCATTAAATGCTCAGGTTGAGAGCCTTCTACTGAGACTATACCACTTAACACGGTAAAGCCTCGCAAGCTACCAGTGT
The DNA here is from genome assembly GCA_021461705.1 of Cryptotis parvus. NCBI lineage: Eukaryota > Metazoa > Chordata > Mammalia > Eulipotyphla > Soricidae > Cryptotis > Cryptotis parvus. The sequence goes on from JAJIBD010028011.1 coordinate 57,001, forward strand.
TTTATTTACTTTTTATGCCAAGGACTAGTAACTACTATGGACCTCAGTTCCATAACCTGAAAATGGTTTCGGGCTCCCCCTGTCCCTGGAGCAAGTAGATTCCCTTGGGTTGCACTTGCTTGTGACAGGACTAATGGAGATGTTACTAATGCCCACTCGAGCAAATCGATGAACAATGGGAAGACAGTGACAGTGACACTATGTAGGAAATTACCGAGGTGGTCCCCAAGCCACACCCCCATGCCCACACACTTCATTTCTAGATAATGTGATGGGATACCAGTTAGATGAATATACTAGGATTTGAGATAAATCGTGGGTGCTCTGTGCCCATATGCTCTGGGGGTACATGTATGGACCCAGCCAGTTGCAGTTCTGGGCAGGTCCACCAGGCCTTGCCGGAGCGCACTGAGTTGGGGGAGGGCACCCTAGCTTCAGCTCCCCAGGGAACCTGGTGGATTCGATCACCCAGTCCTGCATACCTGGGCTTGGAGACGATTCTGTCGAGTGTGGCTCTGCCGAGCTGTGGAGTCTGGACCTTGAAAGTGACTGCGGTTGTGATGCATGAGGGTTTTCAGGCCTCTGGGGGTCTAACTGGGAGGCAGGGGGATCTCGGCCCTTTCCCCCTTCCAGGACCCATCATCAGCCTAGCACTGGCTAAGCGTGGCGCAGCTCAGCCAAGTGCCTCTCGCTGTTTCCCAGCTGGTCACAGTTCTTCGGATGATTTTTTTTTGTGGATTAGATATTAAAATCAAAGGCACTTGATCACTTGATCACTTGAATCCCGTTATTCATCGATTTGCTATAGCGGGCGCCAGTAACATTTCCATTGGACCCTATCACGTGCCAATGTAGTCCAATGGCATCTGGTTGATTCAGGAATATGAAGAGCCTCAAACCGTTCCTTCAGGGTCTTTACAAGGAAGTCTGGCCATCTTGTAGGTGGGCGGCCACGTGATCTTTTGATATACCGTGGGATCCAGTCGGTAATGGCTCTAGTACAGTGGTTGTCTCCAAATCGCATTACATGTCCAGCCCATCTGATTTTCGATGCCTTGGCAAATGAGACAGCGTCCCTGATTCTGGAATAGCGACGGAGGTCAGAACTCCGGATTCCTTCACTCACTTGAGTGAGGCGTGATATTCCAAGCATAGATATTTCGATGCCTCTCTGGGAGACCCGATTAGCATTCTCATCCTGCTTTCATAGGGCCCAGGTCTCTGAGGCGTATGTTAATGCAGGGAGAACAGTGGAGTCAAAGAGATGTGCCCGGAGCCGGAGGTTCTTTGTCCTTTTAAGCTATTTCTTCGATGCCTTTGAAGGCATTCCATGCTGCTCTCTTCCTCCTGTGCAGCTCAGGTTTTAGGTCGTTCATCATGTTGACTTCTCGACCTAGGTACACATAACTGCTGCATTCAGAGATGTTTGTTCCATTGAGAGTGAATGGGGCCTCGGGAACTAGTTCATTCTTCATGAACATTGTTTTCTTTAGATTCAGCTGTAGACCTATCTTTCCATATTCTCGGTCGAGGTTAGCCAGCATTTGTGCTGCTTGGCTAATGTTTAGTGTTATTAGAACGATGTCATCAGCGAAGCGGAGGTGGTGTAGTTGCCGACCATCAATCTTCACTCCCATTCCTTCCCATTCTAATTGTCACATGATGTTCTCAAGGGTGGCACTGAAGAGTTTTGGTGAAATGGTATCACCCTGTCGAACCCCTCTTTTCACATTAATGATCACTTCTTTGTAGAATGGTGAGATCCTGGTGGTGAATCCGTAATATAGCTCACGAAGGATCTTGATGTATTGGGTTTGAGCACCCTGTTTGGCTAGGGCTTCGATGACTGCTTCAGTCTCCACAGAATCAAAGGCTTTCTGAAAATCAATGAACGTGAGACAGAAAGGCATCTTGTACTCCCTACAAACCTCGATGAGCTTGGTTACTGTGTGGATATGGTCGATTGTGCTGAATCCTTTCCGGAAGCCTGCTTGCTCGCATGGTTCTCCTACGCCTAGTGTTCTGCTAATCCTGTTCATGGTATCACCCTGTCAAACCCCTCTTTTCACATTAATGATCACTTCTTTGTAGAATGGTGAGATCCTGGTGGTGAATCCGTAATATAGCTGTCAGGATGACTCGTGTAAACAGCTTGTAGATGACAGACAACAGGCAGATGGGGCGATAGTTGCCGATGTTGTGAATGTGTCCCTTCTTGAACAGTAGAACTGTCCTGCTGGTTTTCCATTGGGAGGGCACCTTGCATTCAGACAGGTAGCGTGTGAAGAGCCGAGCTAGTGTATTGATGAGTACCGACGGCAGATTCTTCAGGTGTTCGGGTCTGACTTTGTCTGGGCCTGGTGCTGTTCCCTTCTTTACTGACGAGATGGCATGTCGGATTTCAGAAGGGAGAACGTTGGGAATGACATATCCATCCTGTGGAATTTGATATGTGGGCAGGTGGATGTGGCTATCAAAGAGATTTGAGTAGAAGTCCTGGATAATCTTTTCCATTGCCTTTCTGAAAGATGTGATAGATCCATCAGGGTGTCAGAGAGCAGTCATCTTGGTCTTATAGTTGGTGAAGGACAGGCGGGCAGTGCGAATGCTTTTCCCGCTTCTGCTGCATCTTCCAGTATTTCTGCTCTTCTGTCTTTGAGGTCTTTTTTTTATCGCTTCTCTGCACCGTTTAGCAAGTTTGGACGTTAGCATTTGGTCTCCTGAGGCTCGCGCCTTGCCACGTTGGCGAATGAGCTCGAGAGTTTCTGAAGACAAGTGTCCTTTTGTGTCTTTCTCTCTCGGCATTCTTCGCACAATCATGGAGGTGCTGAACCAGTCGGTTGTATTCTTCATCGATGTCGTCAATGATGGTATCTTCCCATGTTGCTGCAATGGTGCCAAAGAGTTCCCAGTTGGTGGCCGTTCTGGGAGTTCTCTTCTTAAACTTTGCAGCCTTTTCTCCCCATTGCGGGAAGTAGAATTTTGCACGAAGAGGAGACAGTGGTCCGATCCTGTTTGGAATTTGGGGACGACAGCAACATCGGTCAGACAAAACCGTCGATTGAAAATGATGTGGTCAATTTCATTGTGGAACTGTCTGCCAGGAGATTCCCATGTCCAACGTTTCGCTTCAGCTTTCTGGAACTGTGAGTTCCCATGAATGGTCTTGGTGGACATGATGAACTCATTTTTGTCTTTCACCCTGTTCGTTCCATTCTAGGCCATGTGTCCCCGATGTGGAGTTCTTCAGCCGATCTTCTTGGTCCTATCTTGGCATTAAAATCACCGACTATGATCTTGTAGAAGGTGTGATCTTTTTTATAGAACTCCTCCAAATGCCTGTAGAATTTCTCAATTTCATCTTCTTTGTATGTGGATGCTGGTGTGTAGACAATGAAGATAGAAATTGCTGGCAGTGGGCCATATCTCTTCAAGTGTAATCGTCCTATTCCGGTTTGTTAGGCATTCAAATGAATCAATGTTGACGGCCATGTTCGTGTTGACAAGGACACCAACGCCACCGATGCCTCTTTCGTCGCATTTTCCAAGGAACAATTCTTCTCCTGTGTCAAATACAGCATGATGCAACTGACGCCTCCTCTTTTCAGTCAGAATAATGATGTCGTACTTGATCTTTTTGCTTGCAGCATTAGATCCTCAATATATGCTTCTGATGCCGCGTACATGCATTGAAAGTACAGACAGTCATATTAGTCCTTCTTCTTTTTGGCAGCCTAGGGATGGCCATGAAATTTTATCAGACACTGCTTGTTTGCCTTTCTTACTGCTGCCATATTAAGGGCTCTTTCAGGGTCAGGAAAATAAACATTTCTGTTACTGGATTTGGCATATCGCACACGCATCGGACAGCTTGCCAGGCTCTGCCATGCGGGCGCTATATTCTCATTACTTTGTGGGGCTCTCTCAGAGGGGTGGGTAGGCAAAGGCAACAAAAGCAAAAATAAACAAGCATGGCTATATGAAACTAGAACTTTCTCTGCTAAGAAAAGCATCATTAAATCACAAGACGAAGCTATTGAATGGAGAAAAATATTACAAATCATATATCCAGTTGCAAATATTCAAAGAGCTAATTAAGTTCAATAATAAGACCCAAACAAATTGATTTTTAAAATAGGGGAAATTTTGCCACAACATAAATGGAACTGGAGGCTGTCAGCTAACTGATAAAATCATGCAGAGAAAAACAATGCAAGAGGATATCAGGAAGAAACAAAGCAAGTGACAGTGGCCAAGGGGGGAAAAAAAAACTTCAGATTCTGATCATTGACATAACTGAGAGATGGTAAATGTGCTGAGAGGATCCAGAGGATAGTAAGGAAGAAGAGCAACAGTGGCAATGGGAATGGTGCAGTAGACTGCACCCATTAAGCATGTAAACATATATACTCTTTTAAGCCAATGCTATTTCAATTATAAACTGAACACATGATTTACAAGGATGTCTTCCCATGGACATCTAAAAGTGCATATAGATGGCACACAGAAATATGAAAGAAGCTTTATGCTATGAATTATTAGTGAAGTGCAAATAAAACTCATAAAGATGTATCACTTCATACTTGTAAGAATAGTCATTTCTGGAAAATAAACAGAAACAAGACTTGACAAGGAAAAGGAGAAAAAGAGACCCTCTCTTCATTATTGACCTTGACAATGGGACTATAAATTGGTACAATGACTCAAAAAAAGCAATATTAAGTTGCCTCAAAATACTAAAATTGGAAATACCATATTTTCTAGCAATTATACTTTTAGGTCTTTATTTAAGAAAACAAAAATGTTAATTCAAAAATTTATGTTCATCCATATTCATCACATAATTATTTACAGTTTCCAAGATATGGAAATAATCTAAATGATGCTCACTGATGGATAAATAAAAGAAAACCATAAATGTGAGCCTATATATTCATGCATAAAGAATAATGCTATTCTGCTTAATAAATAAATGAAATCTTGCCATTTAAAATATGGGTGAGCCTTAAGGGCATTATACTAAATAAAATACATCTGACAGAGCCAAAAAATTATTATACGATTTCACCTATATGTCAGAACATAAAATAAAAACAAACCCTCAAAACAACCAAGATCATTGATATACAGAGAAAAGGATGTAATGGTTTTCAGAGGTATGAATTTGTGGTACGTAAGATTAATGGTGGGGAGCCAAAAGGTACAAATTTGCAGTTATATATAATTTGTTGAAATGTGATGTGTAGAATGGTGATCACATTAAGGATTACATATTTGAAAGTTGCTAAGAATAGATAAAGTACTCATAAGAAAAATGTTTATGTATAATGAAAAATGCTACTTAGATTGACCCTGGTGATAAATTTCAATATATAAATATCAAATTAATAAAACAGTCTGTCAATTATACTTCAATGAAAAATGAAGGATATAAGTACTGAACTTTTTTTTTGGACAATACTAGGTGGTGCTCAGTGGACAATTCCTAGCTCTGAACTCAGGAATCACTCCTGAAGGTGTTCAAGGAACCACATGAGGTGCCGGGAATTGAGCACGAGTTAGCAATGTGCAAAGCAAGCACCCTACCCACTGTACACTCTCTGGCCCCAAGGATGAGACATTTTGGGGTATGAACTGGGATGTCAATTTTGGAGGCATGACATTCTTTGTGAATGTATGTGTGTCAGAATGAATGCCCTGTGACTCATGTCTTATCTGCCTTTACTTAGATGTCCTTATTCACAGTTGCAGACAGCCACTCTCTTCCAGAGCACCATATGCTCAGAATTAAGCTTTTCATTACTCCTTTATGCGCTAATTCTCCATTACTATTTGATGAGGGCGGAGAGCAGAATTTCTTGTCATGCTGGGAAAGCAGCTCATGTTATTGAGGCTCTGGACCTTTAAGAGAGCAAGTAAACAATCCCAAAACTATTTAAAGCTATTTTGCTTTTAATCAGAGAGAATTAGATTGTTTTGCACCATATTTTGCATACATGTTTACAAACACACACACATTTAACTGGGCTTCACAGTATATACATTATGCTCAGTTCAGTTTTTAGGACTTTTGGATATGAAATACTTGTCTGAAAATACTTTTAAAAATATTCCACTAAGTCAGCTTTTTTATGTTTCGTTAAGATATGTATTCATAGGGCCAAGTATAATGTTTAGTTGTCCAAGGTACTAGTATTCAATCCACTTTCAACCCTCCTTTGTCAGATGTAATTTTAAACTAAATATCAGAGCACAAAATAAGCTTAAATTCAAGACATAAATTTTCTGATTATGATTACTTTTTCACTTGAAATACCATGTTTAGGGGCTAGAGAAATGGTCAAAGGGACATGCCTAATTGCATTTGAGAGTCTGAAGTTATCTCACTATCACGATTCGTGCCTATCTGAAGGAACTCCTGAAAACTAAACCAGGAGGAGTTCCTAGGTAACATTGTTGTATAATCCAAAAATTCAAACAAGAGAATTATCACCTGTATACATACATTTACACACATACATATTATGTGCTTACATCTGTCTAAGCATCCGTGCATGGATGTATGTATGCTTGCTGGCATCCTAAATACATATTCAAGTTGACAATTTTCCAGTGACATGATGAAACACTGAACTCAAATTATTACAATGTGATATTTGCTTGATAATTGACTCCCTAAAATATTGTCTCTACCAAATAAGAAACATCATTATTATTGATCTGTATGTGATAGCAATATTGCAACTTTGATTCACAAGTTTATTTAATGCTTCTTTTAAAAGACAGTCTATATTTTCCATCCATATTATTAGGTGACGAGGCTATATAATTATCTTGCCCAATCCATACTTGATTAGGTGCTTAAATACAAATGTTTTAATTGATTGATCGCCTGAATGACACAAAGTTCATGCTTTTATCTTTCTGATTCCAAATATTAAGATAAAATCTTGAAGTTGAGCTATTTAAATTGCATGTCAATTAAAATAAAGATAAAGAATACTTTCTGTTGTCCTTGTTAGGAACTTATAGAAAAGTGCACAAAGGAAAGAGGAGGGACACTCTCAATTTTTCTACATCTCAATATTTTTTGATATTAATTGAATATACCCCTTTTATGCAGATTGTTAAAACAATTATGAAAGCTAGGTGAAAATCTAGTTTCGATGGCATCTTCCAGAAAGGCAATGGAGAAGATTATCCATGACTTCTACTCAGATCTCTTTGATAGCCACAACCACCTGCCCACATACCAAATTCCACAGGATGGATATGTCATTCCCAACATTCTCCCTTCTGAAATCTGACATGCCATTATGTCAGTAAATAAGGGAATAGCACCAGGCCCAGACAAAGTCAGACCCAAACACCTGAAGAATCTGCCATCAGTACTCATCAATACACTGGCTTGGCTCTTCACATGCCATCTGCCTGAATGCAAGGTGCTCTCCCAATGGAAAACCAGAAGGACAGTTTTACTGTTCAATAAATGAGACATCCATGATATTGGCAACAATCGCTCCAGCTGCCTGTTGTCTGTCATCTACAGGCTGTTCACTCGAGTCATCCTGAACAGTATAGGCAGAACATTAGTAGAAGTACAACTTTGAGAGCAAGCTGGCTTCCAAAATGGATTCAGCACCATCGACAATGTCCACATGGTAACCAAGTCCATTGAGGTTTGTAGGGAGTTCAAGACGCCATTCTGTCTACATTCATTGATTTAAAGAAAGCCTTTGATTCTGTTGGAGACCAAAGCAGTCATCGAAGCCCTAGCCAAACAGGGCATTCAAACCCAATACATCAAGATCCTTTTGTGAGCTGTATTAGATTCACCACCAGGATCTCACCATTCAACAAGGAAGTGATCATTAATGTCAAAAGAGGGGTTTGGCAGGGTGATGCCATTTAACTGAAACTCTTCAGCGCCACCCTTGAGAATGTCATGTGACAATCAGAAAGGCAAGGAATGGGAGTGAAGAAAGATGGTTGGCAACTACACCACCTCCGCTTCACTGATGATATCATTCTAATAACACCAATCATTAGCAAAGCAGCACATATGCTGACTGACTTCAACTGAGAATGTGGAAAGATAGGTCTACAGCTGAATCTCAACAAAACTATGTTCATGAAAAATGAACTAGTTCCAGAGGCCCTATTCACTCTCAACGGAACAATCATCTCTGAATGCAGCAGTTATGTGTACCTAGGTCGAGAAATCAACATGATGAGCGACCTAAAACCTGAGCTGCACAGGAGGAAGAGAGCTGTATGGAACGCCTTTAAGAGCATCGAAGAAATAGCTAAAAGAACAAAAATCTTTGGCTCGGGCACATCTATTCAACTCCACTGTTCTCTCTGCATTAACATATGCCTCAGAGACCTGGGTCCTAAGAAAGCAGAATGAGAACACTATTTGGGTCTCCCAAAGAGGAATTGAAAAAGCTATGCTTGGAATATCACGCCTTACTCAAGTGAGAGAAGGAATCCAGAGTTCTGACCTCTGTCAATGATCCAGAGTCAGGGACTCTGTCTTCTCTGCCAAGGCATCGAAAATCAGATGGGCTGGACATGTAGTGTGATTTGGATATGACCGCTGGACTAGAGCTGTAACCCACTGGATCCCACAGGACATCAAAAGATCACGTTGCTGCCCAACTACAAGATGGTCATACTTCTTCGCCAAGACCCTGAACGAACAGTTTGAGGGTCTTCGTGTTCCCTGAAGCAAGTAGATGCCATTGGGCTACACTGGGGTGTGATAAGGTCAAATAGAAGCATTACTGGCGCCTGCTCAAGCAAATTGTTGAATAATGGGATGTCAAGTGATCAATTGATCAAGTCAATGTGAAAATAGGCTCCTCTTTAAAGAATATTAGCACATTATAAATGGCATTTTCTACCATGCCCAAGCCCGTCTCCTCCATATCTTTTTAATTTATCTCTGCTCTCTGAAAGTTCCACTTATCATCATTTTATGGTAGTTTCATAGTTCTTCTTAAAAATGATTTTACATATATCTATGTCCATAGGAAAAACTGAAATATTGATTTTAGTATTTTTCAAGTTCAGTTTTTGCTCAGACAAAGCATTAGTCTTTTAAAGAACTTTAGAAAGACAAATAATCATCTCAATAGATTTTTTAAAAAGCATCAGATTCAACTCAACACCTATTATTTAATTAAATAAAAATACTTTTAGAAGACTAAGAAGAAAAGTCACCCTCTTTGACCTGAAAAGAAAAAAAATCAACAAAAATCCTGGAGTGAATCGTATATTTAATAGAAAAACATTATAATACCTCAAAGCTAGGAACAAGTTGCTATCACCACATCTGTTCTGCAGCCAGTGCAGTAAGACAAGAAAAGTTAAAGACATTAGAGGTCAGAAGAAAAAATAAAAGTTCTATACTTCCCTGTATATTATCTTCATGAAGATTCAGAGGAATATATACACAGAACTAATCAAAGTATATCAAGTTTTCTGAAAATAAGTAGAATATATTGGACTTATGTTCTTTCGCACTGACAACAATCAACTGTGATGTTGGAATGTTGCATGCCCTAGCCAATTATTAACAGTACTGTAAATCATCACTTGTATCACTTGTCTTTCTATTGTTCATCAATTTGCTCCAGCGGGCACCAGTAACATTTCCATACATCCCTGTTGTGTGCTAGTGTAGCCCATGGGCATCTGCTGGCCCCAGGAACATGAAGAGCCTCAAACCATTCATTCAGGTCATAGGAATGAGGTCTATAATTGTTACTGTTTTGGCATATCAAATATGACACAAGTAGCTTGGCAGGCTCTATCATGTAGTTAGGATACTCTGAGTAGTACACAGGCTCTCAGTTCCTGCATTTACAGATGAACCATGTGTCCACAAAGGGGAGAAATAGGCTTTTCTCTTGGGTGGAACTCTTATGAGCTTTGGAGTCCAGATGTTGAAAATAGCTGCCCCTCATGCTGCGGGGGTTCCTCTGGGTTCTTGTGAGGCTCTATTGGTATGATGGGCCAGGGCTAGAACCCATCTTCCCTCCCAGACACCTCATGATCAGCTGAGCACAGGGGAGCTGGTAGCAGCTCTGCCCCCATGTATCTCTGTCTCTGCCTCAAGCATACCTGAGCTCGAAATAGGCTTTGCTGTAGGGTGAGACTCTGATGAGCAGGGATGAGCTTAGCATTTCTCTTGGGTGGAGTAAATGCCTCAATAAAATAACTAATTAAATGGCATTTAAAAAATTAATGATAAAATATAATATATAAAAAGAATCTGGAATATATCAAAATTTTTATGGAAGAAAAATTAAAACCTCTTTAAAATGTCTTTCTTTAAAAGTAAGAATATATTTTAAATGATCTAAAAAATAAAAGGCACCATTTCAATGAGTGGTAAAATACAATAATAAAAGCGTAACATTTTGGTTATTATCACTTTGGTTATTTGAACTTATAAGTGTAAACATAAACTAAAATATTAATAGAAATTTTTATAATTTGACAAAATTACTTTATAATACATACACTGAAAATTCTGAAATTCCCTAGCCAAATAAAAAATCAACTATTTGAAGGAACAAATTTTACTGAAATTAGGTTATGCTTTAAAGCTACACTAAAAAATACACTAAGTTATTATTCATGGATATAAATGAAATCAATGACTAATAGAAGATATCCCAGATAGATTTATATCAGAACATTCTACAGAATATTCTACTTGGGACAAAGTAGACACTTCTAAAAATTAATTGAGCATTAATGGTCTGGAACAACTGATTATCTTCATGAAAGAAAATTTTAAAAGATAATCATACCACACCATAAACGTAACAAAGCCCTCAGTACATACAAGATTTTGACAAAAACAAAAACAAAACAACCCCTCGTACTTCCGCTTATTGGTGTTTTGCAATCACACCCAAGTGTCTCTCTGTGGACCATATTGTGCTAAAAATTGAGCCAAGGCCAAGCATGCATTCCAGCAAGAGAATAAAGGAAAATGCAACTTAACCAGAGAAGTTTTTTAACCAAACACAGTGATAATAAGGCACTAACTTGCCTTGTAAGTGGTCAACCCAGGTTTCACATATTGTTCGCTAAGCACCACCAGGAATAATTCTTTTACTCTGAACCAAGAGTAAGCCCTAAGCAGAGCTGGATCCAACTCCACCCCCTGCCCCTGTTGTGTGTGTATGTGTGTGTGTGAGAGAGAGAGAATTAGCATATTAGATTTTAAAGCTATCACCAAAAACACTGTAAAATAAAAAACTAGTCTTGTGTTATAAGCAATGTTAGCAATACATACACAAAGCTTAATATCCAGAATATGTAGTAACTGCCTATAAACAACTTAGAAGTGAGAAGTCAGTAAGAAAAGATAGGGAGCAAATTAATTCAAAAAGAGAAGCAAAATGACTAGGAAACAGGAAAATTTCTCACTTGGAATAGAGTACTGCAAATTCAATCGACAGAACAACGGCAGATGTTCCAACTGTCCATTTTCAGATCTAGTTTCTTCTATCCCCTGTTCCGTATATCATTGACTTCTGACTTGCACATAAGCTTGGCTGAGTGGAAGCTACTTGGGGGATTCTGAGGCAGAACAAAGGGGCATTAACATCTTCCCCCTTTACTTTCATTGTCCATAGATCTCTGGTAGTTTCCATGAGTCTCTGTAGCCCCTAACCCCACATAGCATCTATCACACAGGTCTTAGGTTTCTGAGAGGTGGTCCCAGCTTCCTGGTTTCTGGTGTCGCTAAAGCCCTAGGATTGAAAGTGACATTCTGCTATTGTGGAGCTTGCTTTACATTCTACTTAGCTTCTCATCTATTCCAGAATCTGCCCAATAATTTGTGCACATTTTCCTGAGTTGAAAACTTAGAGTGTTCATAACTATGTTCTGATTGATGTCACTTCACACTCCTTAGGTTGAAACCAATTTAAATGTGTGATAATACTATATGCTGGCAAAGTTATAGTGCAATATGAACTTCCCTCCACAACTACAGGGAGCGTGAACTAAGCACACATTGGAAAACAGGTGGCATATTTAGAAAAATTGAAGAGAGCTATTACCTTTGGCTTAGCAATTCCACATAAATCAACCCAATGTTGATTGGTTATTACTCCTATTTCCAGGAGTAAAATTTCATCATAGTGTTTTATGATAGCAAAACATTTATCAATCTATGTAGGTATTTAGAATAAGAATTAGTCATTAAATAGAATACTAATAAACAGTTGAAAGTAGACTCTAGGGCCAGAGAAATAAGACATGAGTTAACACACTTGCCTTACTTACACTTGGTCAGCTGTTTTGAAAAACACATATGGTCCTCCAAGCGCAGCTATGAGTGATCCTTGCCTGTGAAGGAGGAGCAAGTTTTGAGCACTGCCAGAATGATTTGAAAACCAAAACAAACAAGAAATATCAACTATGACATCTATGTCAACGTGTAAAAGCTCAAAAGTAATGCTTAGTTCAAAGAATTTGGAGAATGTATTGGGTATCAAGTGATTTTTATGTATTACAAAGACATTTATATAGTCATGAAAATTTCAGTCCTGTAATTATTTCAGGATGCATATAAATAAAATGAAATAATTAATAATCATAGAAATAATAAACAATCAAATCAGAATAACCAGTGCTCTGTAAGAAAGGAAGTGGAAATAGAATGAGAGTGCTATGCTTGGAAATCACATGTCTCTAATATTTTATCTCTTAAAATTTTCTTTTGAAAATTAAGCAGAATTAATATTTTTATTAACCTAACTAGAGAACACATTATTTATGCTATGTAGTTTCTCACATGTATTATGTCAGCAGAACATCTCATTTCACTTTTTAAAGGTATTTTTCCAAAAATTAACCATAATCCATGTAGAAGAGCTAATGATGGAACCTAAACATGACCCCCATATTTATGGAGTGAGAAGTTAGTGGTAACTGATAAAAGATTGTCAATGAAAACTACCTAGCTTCCTCCAAAATCAGTCATATTTTACACATTTTAATCTCTATCCATCTTCAAAACACTACACTTTTTCCATGTTCATAATCATCAACCATGTCAGCCTGTGTGACCTACTCCTGAATGAATGCTGCTTCCAAACACTCTCAACCATTTTCCAAAACATTGTCAATCACTGCTGACCTTCCTATGTCCACTACAGTGAATCTGTCTCCATGACATAGCGTTTATCTGCCTCACATCACTTCCCTAGTCATCAACTTTTATGACTTTTTAAAGAAGTAGCCTAGCTGCTTGACTTCTGTTGCAATTCTTTTAACTTCCTTCATAGGATATTTACATGATTTGTGTATGTACAAGCCTGTTACTTTTCAGAGTCCTCATTGCAGGATTAATCTGTGTCAAGTTTATTAATCTGAGAACTGTGGCTATGTAAATCTTCATTATGCGTTCTAATGTTCTAGGTCCTTTCTTTTCATCCTTTCTTTCCTTCTTGCGTTTCTTGTTGGGTAAACCACTTTTACCCCAACCCATTCTTTTCCTGTTGATTTCTCATTTCCATAAACCCTGGTCTAATACCCTCATTACAGAAATCTTCCCAGATACTTGTGACATAACCTCTACTTGCTTAACTCTTAGATTGAACATACAACATCTTCATCACTTTTCTCCACCATATTTAAGCTCTACTCAGCCAAGGAATGAAGATGAATCATTTATCACACACTGCTGTCAAACCCAAATCCTAGAATATAGTAGGCATTCAATAACTATTTCATGAATAAAGTAAAATCTAGTCAGATTAATGGCATACCCAGTAAGTTATTCCATTTCTAGTGATAGAAATAGACAAAGTCAAACTCTTCCAAACAGTTATAGTTGTTTGGCCACTCATGGTAGCGAAATCAAGAGGTAACTCATGGTAGATGTATTCATCTAATAATCTTCAGTGCTTTCTCTTTAAAAATTTACCATTTCTGGGCAAGCAATTTTTTTTTAATTTTTTTATTTTTACAATTACAAAGATATACAATTAAAAAGTTCATATTTGGGTTTTGGTCATACAGTGTAGCAGCACCCATCCCGCCACCAGTGCCCATCTCCCACCACCAACGTCCCCGGTTCCCTCCCCTCCCCCCCAGCCCTCCTCCATGGCAGGTTCTTTATTTCTTTCCATTTCTCTATCTTTTCTCTTTTCCTTCCTCTCCAGACTATGGATTACAGAACATACATTTTTATATGTTTATATAATGTTGCAGGACTCCTAAGGGCCGCTGCATCTGCTCTGGATTGCCTCCCGCAGATCACTCCGTAGATAAGGGGTAGTCTAAATGTGGCAGTTTATCTGACCATGTATGCTGTACTAGCTGGTATAAATATTCTCCCATGCTATCACAATCATCGTGGGACTAGCTAGATCTTACCAGCATATTAGTCTGGCCACGTAAGGACACCTAAGTAATTAGACCAGAGAGAAATGCTGTTTGCTTCCAAACAAACAAACATGGCTCCCTGATAAAATATAAAACTACAATGAAGTAGAGGAGACTTGTGAAGGCTTGGAGAAATATTTAACTGGCATTGGTGTTGATCTTTGGTACAGTGACATGCCATCTCAGAAACCCCCCTTCTCTACATTTCAAAGGCCTTCCCTTCCCGGCTCAAAACATTAGCACAGTAAAGGCCCTAGGTGAGATGCAGGGAGGGGTTACCTGAGGGCATTGGACCCTCCCTGCTTTCCATAACAATGGGAGGAAGGTCTGAGTTGCGGGGGGGGGGGGTATAAACTTGCCGGTTCCCCGCTCTCCAGGGCTTCTTCTTCCCGTGGAATCTCGCCTTGTAAGCGTTTTCCCCTTGGAAGTTATACACGTGGTGGTCGCCATCTTGGCCTACATGTGGCTGGGGTTCTAGCCTGGAATCCTAAGCATCGTGTGTTTTTCCTTTTTGCTGATTTGTATGCCTGAACCTGTGATAAGTAAAGTCTTTTAAAACCTCATTGGATCCCCTGAGTGTTCATCCATTCCTCGCCCGGCTTCGGAGGTAGAAGGGAACTCGCTTCCGGCACTGTCGGGGACCCTGCGGAGCGCCCGACAATATAATA
>JAJIBD010028012.1:0-18797 GCA_021461705.1 Cryptotis parvus
TATGTTGCAGGACTCCTAAGGGCCGCTGCATCTGCTCTGGATTGCCTCCCCCAAATCACCCCGTAGATAAGGGGTAGTCTAAATGTGGCAGTTTATCCGACCATGTATGCTGTACTAGCTGGTATAAATATTCCTCCCATGCTATCACAATCATCGTGGGACTAGCTAGATCTTACCAGCATATTAGCCTGGCCACGTAAGGACACCTAAGTAATTAGACCAGAGAGAAATGCTGTTTGCTTCCAAACAAACAAGCATGGCTCCCTGATAAAATATAAAACTACAATGAAGTAGAGGGAGACTTGTGAAGGCTTGGAGAAATATTTAACTGGCATTGGTGTTGATCTTTGGTACAGTGACATGCCATCTCAGAAACCCCTTCTCTACATTTCAAAGGCCTTCCCGGCTCAAAACATTAGCACAGTAAAGGCCCTAGGTGAGATGCAGGGAGGGATTACCTGAGGGCATTGGACCCTCCCTGCTTTCCATAACAATGGGAGGAAGGTCTGAGTTGCGGAGGGAGGGGGGTATAAACTAGCCGGTTCCCCGCTCTCCCGTGCTTCTTCTTCCGGTGGGATCTCGCCTTGTGAGCGTTTATTCCCCTTGGAAGCTTTACACGTGGTGGTTGCCATCTTGGCCTACACGTGGCTGGGGTTCTAGCCTGGAATCCTAAGCATCGGGTTTTTCCTTTTGCTGATTTGTATGCCTGAACCTGTGATAAGTAAAGCTTTTTTAAAACCTCATCGGATTCCTGAGTGTTCATCCATTCCGCTCGCTTCGGAGGTAGAAGGGAACTCGCTTCCGGCACTGTCGGGGACCCCGCGGAGCGCCCGACAAGAGGTATAAACTATAGACCAGAACACTTCGGGAGCAGCATTTTACTCTGGTGATAATTCTCCCAAGCAAAGGATCTGCTTGTACCATGCAACATCAAGTTATTCGTCATTTTAGAAAGGCACAATTTTCTTCTGGGTTTTATACAAAAGGCAAGACAAGATTTCAAGATAAGCTATTTTGAGGATATTAAAGCATGTGCATACCAAACTGAAAAGCCCAGGAAATACTGGGTAGGAATCCAACAAATCATAATAAACAAATCAAAACAAATCAAATACCTGTTTAGGAAATATCTGATGGGTTGCCGCTAATTCTATTTGCTTCCTTGAAGCACCTATGGTCATGGAAAAGCTCCTACATGTGTCTTGGCATCCAGAAAGGCTAGTGAAGCCAGACTACCTGGGATTGAACATGAGGCAAGAAGTGTGAGAGAAGAGGAGGTACAGTCTCTCAGAAGCTGCATTTCCAGAATTAAGTTACACATATGGTAGCTTGTCTTAATATAGCAGTAGACCAGTCCAAGACAAGAGTTCTGTAACACCTGGCTTTCTATATCCAGATTACCCGGAGGTCCCAGAGAAGTCAGTTAGGATTTTTATCAAATAAAATCTCTGGTTACAGTAATTTAACTGAAAAGCTGAAACCCTATAACTTGTTACATTTGGTCTCAAACTTGGATGTAAATCCTAAAAAAAAAAAAAAAACTCACTATTTAAAAGTACTAAATAAAATAAGGGTATATGGGAGGCATATCACTCAATTTATTTTTCCTCAGTTATCAAGAGATAAATAATCTGAACAGAGCATATATTTTGTTTTAAATCTTAATATGCTGAAAATATTTTGAGAAAAAATTTTTTTTCAGCTATCAAAGGCTTTTGCACCTTTTAGATAAGAATTTGAAATGTTACAAATGTCACCTACTTACAAGGTGACCCATTATAAAGAACTGACCAGAAAGTATCAGATTTGTAGAACAAACCTAAGGTTTAGAATACATAATTTTGTGCTTTCTGTACCAGAGTATTAAGGTTAATAAGTTTATAGGTCGAGAGGAACTTGCTGCCTGGCCAGAGAAAGAATTATTATCTCTAAATGCTATTCCACCAGAAAAAAAAATTGTAAAAAGAAAAAAATAGGCCAGAATATTCATCAGGGAAGTAATAACTACATAAAGCCACACTCATGTCCTTAAAGACTTGGAGTACCAGCGACAACTCTGATCTATTTCTTTGGGAATCAGATTCACAAAACTGAACTTCAGGTCAGAAAGGTAGAGTTCTGGCATATGGATGGCCTCAGTGTTAACAAGGTTGCTTTCATTTTGTATTATTGCTGTTTTGTTTGCTCTACCTTCAATTCAGAATGCACATAACAAAGAGAGGTTCTACTTACACGGTTTGAACTTTCTTTAGGGAGGTAAACTTTTTTCAGGTAGGTAAACTCAGACTTTCCTGTTAGAAGTATATGTGTAATGGCTGCCTCAAATAGGGTTGAGGCGAGTCTCTTTCCTATCTTGCACTGCTTACAACTCTAAGTAAATAGAAATATTGCACAGTTTAATCTGTGGGAGTTTGGGTTAGGAGAAAGATAGATGGAACTTATGGAAGGTTTACTGTGTGGACAATGTGGTTATTCACTGTGAATGACATTGTTCTCTGTATATATATGCAGAGAAAGTTTAACAAGCCAGCATTTACTATGAGAATGGGGGCTTATGAGTGGTACTCCAACCAAGAGCAGATATTATCTCTTTATGAGGTTAAGAGGCAACCCTTGTCCACTTTCTGTGGTTTCTGAACAGAGGACCAAATATAACCATCTTTCCAGTATCTTTTAGAGAAAAAAGCTGCTGTCAGCATTTGGGTAAACAATATCTCTAAATAAAAAAGGGGGAAGACCTCAGAGGCACAGGGCATTGAAAACTTACTGGATCTGCCTATTTTGCAAAAAATGTAGCAGAATGATCATTACAAGGGATGGAATTCTGTATCTTCTGCTCTTCTGTCCCCTCAAACTTCTTATTTAGGTTCGAGAAGTACTTCAGTGGCTGCCAATAACTAGAGTGAATAATCCAACATTTGTGCCAACGGAGAAGTGAAAGCTCACTATTAGCATCCAACAACGAGACAACCATATACAGTCACTTTCTCTGCTCCGGTAGGTCAGCAGGTGGCTGCAGATGGGCCAGCCTAGCAACCAGCCTTTTTGCTAGAAAGTGGCCTGAGATATGAACCCAACTCAGAAGTCTGTATGCAGAAAAGTTAGTTCATGTAAGCATGATCTTTTCATTTCTGCTAAAGCCATGAAAACAAAAGTGGTGAAATGCCATTTACTCAGAAAGTATGCATAGTGAGAGAGGGCGTTTTCATTTCTGCTAAAGCCATGAAAACAAAGTGGTGAAATGCCATTTACTCAGAAAGTATGCATAGTGAGAGAGGCGCTGCGGTGGAGACGGAGGTGCAAACTGGAGAACAGTCTCATTATTTACACTGATCTCACTACTAAAAACATCTGCTTTCTACCTCATGATTATCTCATCTATCTGTTGCTAGAGAATCTTGCACGATGATGATCACTGAATCAACTAGATTCAACCAATATTTTTGGATATTTGATGACATTTGTGGGGGCACAGGAGACAGAAATAATTGAGTAAAAACACAATCCTAGGGTCTGGAATGATAGTACAACAGCTTTGCCTTACATATTGACCCAGGTTCGATCCCTGACATCCCATATGGTTGAAAGAGTGCTGCCGGAAGTGATTCCTGAGTGCAGTTAGAAGGAACCCCTGGGTTTTTGGGTGTGACTCCAAAATGGCAGAACAAAACAAAAAACCACCACAATCCCTATTTTGAAGATATTTGCTATAAAGTAGAACTAAGAGATAAATCTACAAAGTACTAATTAAACTTGCAGAAATAATATTATTTTGGTTTGGGGGTTACATCTGGCTGTGTCCTGGGCTTACTCTTGGCTCTGAGTTCAGGAATCACTTCTGTGGTAACGGACATATGTGGTGCTGAGGATCAAACCTGAGTTGGCCTCATGCACAACAAGCACCTCATTTCTGTATTCTCATTCTGGATAAACCCAGCCATCTTTCCAACGTTTCTTTACCAAGGAATATGGTATCAGAATACTGAAAACTGATTCTTGGTTTTTTTAACTTGAGTGATAGCACAGGCATTTTGTGTTGTACACGCTGGACCCAGGTTTGACTTCTAGTACCCAATATGGGTCCCGGAGGCCCAGTAGGAGTGATGCCTGAGTGAAGAGCCAGGAGTAAGGATGAGCACCTCTGGGTGTGGCAAAAGAAAATTGAATTTAGTAACAGATAACACAACTGTGGTTTTGGAATCATGGACAAAAAATAATTCAACAAAATGGCCCTCTGCCCTCTTACAGACCATCATAAAACAAGCTTACAAATTAGAAACAGAATAGCACAGCGACTTCAATAAAAATGACAGCTGATAAGAGAGAAAGGAAGTGGCAAAAATGTCGACAGAGAACAAAATAAACCAAGGATGATTTTTGAGAGTCAGGCAGTGGACAACCAAACAGCTCCGATTACATCAAGGGCAGTGAGGGGTTGAATATCAGAAGCAGGTATTTTGATCCTTATCAAGGGTACCAGGCAGTAGCAAGGAAGAAGGGATGACAGTTCCTGAGTTGAAATATTAAAGAACAATCCCAGACCACTCAGTAGGGAGCAAACTGTTCTACCCGCCTCATAATCCCTGGGAAACCACATCATTATGAAATTGTTCTCTATAATGGTGACCCTGAGTCATCATGGAAAATATTAAATCCTATTCAGAATTCTAGCTTTTTTTTTTAAAAAAAAAGCAGGAAATATTTTAGGGGTGAGCAACTGAGTAATACATATTAGAGTTTATAGACAATTTGGTTTTGTAAACATTTCCTAGCAACCAAATTCTCTTGGGTTAATCAAGTTTACCATGTTTATAGGAGCCAGAGTGATAGTATAGTAAGTAGAGCATTTGCCTTGCACACAACTGACGCAGGGTTTGATCCACAGCATCCCACATGGTCTATACATTTGCCAACAGTGATCCCCAAGCACAGAGCCAAGAGTAAGCCCCTGATCTGGGTGTGACCCCCCAAATAAGATAACAAAACCCCCAAAGTAAGTTTACTATGTTTTTGATCACTGTAATTTTTGATCACTGTAATTAAATTTTTCTCTCTAATGAATGTTGACATGCTAGCATCTTATCAGAAACTGTTTGAAAACGGGTATTTTCCAACAGTTCCTACAGTTATTTTTAAAAACAGATATTTTCCAACAGTCCCTACAGTTTCCTGAGCCCCCCTAGGATGAACCCAGAGTCACGGCAGAGCCTGGCAAGCTACCTGTGGTGTATTTGATATGACAAAAACAGTAACAATAATGGACCTCATTCCCAATGAATGGAGACAATACCAGCGCCCCTCGAGCAAATCGATGAAGAACAGGAAGACAAGAGACAAGGGGGCTGGGGAAATAGTATAATAGGTAGCACCTGCACGTGGCCAACCCGGGTTTGACCTCTGGCATCCCATGTAGCATCACCGACATATAGCATCCCCATAGCACCACCAGGCATAATTCCTGAGTGCAGAGGCAGGAGTAAGCCCTGACCATAGCCAGATGTGGCCCTAAAACAGCAAGAAACAAAATCCTAAGCCTGGTCTAGACTGGGGGGAAAGCACTTTGTATAGAATTTATCCAGATAGTAGGAAGAAGATAGCAGTAGAGTGAAAAGTGATGGTGGTGACATTTGCTAATATTTGAACTGTTTAGAGAGTCTACGTAGTAGAAGGTGGGTGCAGGACCCTACAAGTGAGTCCACAGACTTTGATCACTTGACATCCCGTTATTCATCGATTTGCTCGAGTGGGTACCAGTAACATTTCCATTGGACCCTATCACGTGCCAGTGTAGCCCAATGGCATCTGGGTGCTTCAGGAATACGAAGAGCCTCAAACCGTTCTTTCTGGGTCTTGACAAGGAAGTCTGACCATCTTGTAGGTGGGCGGCCACGTGATCTTTTTGACATCCTGTTGGATCAAGTCGGTAAAGACTATAGTCCAGCGGTCTCCAAATCGCATTATATGTCCAGCCCATCTGATTTTCGACGCCTTGGCAAACGAGACAGCGCCCTGACCTGGGAATGTCCCCCTAGACTTTGAGGAACATAATGAATGACCCATTACCTCTATGAATCTCTTCAATAGAAATGAAGACATCAATGTCTTATTCCAATTTGAAAATCCTCTCCAGGCCCTAGGAGGACTCTGCTTCTATTGGCAGTCCTTGACTTTCACCTGGAGGAACAGGAAATGACATATATCCACATAAGTGGTAGAGGGAATGTTCAACTTTCCCTGGGACTCACTTTCCTGGGTCTTGACGGAAGCTGTGCTGAAATGCTGGAGGGAATTAATTGAGATCACATTCTAATGAGAACAGAGGCTGGTCTTTCTCGAGAGGACAAGAACAATATTACAGCAGTCTGGGTAAGGAAATCACGCCTTATTAGGCTGAATACTCAGTCTAGGGTGAGTTGTGTTTCCTTTAGTAACCATGAGGCCTTTTGCAGAGGGTTCTTTGTACATACGACCTCTCTAAATGGGCATCCATGCCACACTGTAAACATGTATGTCAGTGTACTTCCTACTTCCCAAGGTAGACTTAGAGAATTAGATAACCACTGTAAAGCTAATTCACTCCACATGGGTAAGGCTTTAATTTCTGGTTTACCAGAGGATTCATGTTTATAATCACTCTCTCGCTCTCAGTGGAATAGTCTTAACTGGTTTTTCTAGTTCTTGCTCCACATGGATCAAGTAACATTTAAGTTAAGTGTCGGGGAATTCCGTTCCCCCCACTTGGTCCTCATAAGAGCTTGTAAGAGCTCTGGGGAAACCCCTCAAACTGAGCATCCCTTTCCGTTAGAGGGGCATCTTCGCCTTCGGAGGTATTAACTCCGGGCAGATTTTTTGGTTTGAGAGTCTGCCTCCTCTGGATGCTTCTTTTCTTTCTCTAGGTCAAGCCTTAAAATCTGTTTGCTAGATTTAATCTCATTACTCTCCGAAAAGACAAGCTAGAGTTACAAAAGTCGAGACTACTGCTATCACCTGAAAAAGCAGGTGAAGCCAGAACAAAGAAAAAATCTCCAAGAGATAACCCATTTTAACTCACGATTTAAGTTCTGCTCCCAGCTTCATGAAAAGTTCATCAGCAACTTGGTGGGACTTCCAGATGCCCACCCAGGGAAGCCAGATGTCGGGGAAGCCGCTGGGGTCCCCGACAGTGTCAGGACAGAAGTTGTCTTCTACCTCCGAGGATGCCGGGGGAACAGATGAAAACTCACGAGTCCGGTGCAATTCCCAAAAAAAGCTTTTAATAGTACAAAAGCTCTTCCACAGCACTCCAATATAATGAACAAATTCTAGCTCTGGTCCGAACTTAGATCCATGCAAACAGCCTGAGTCTCCCACCAAAGACAGAGGATCTCACCCGAGATGAGTCCTACCCAGAAGGAGCAAAAGGCAAACAAAAAGCCAAAAGCCAAAGGCCGAGGAGCCAAAAGCCGAAGCGAAAAGGCCAAGGGGCCTCAAGTCAGTCCCCTTATATACACCAAAGTAATCCAGGGAGGGTCGTGTCAATAAAGAACTCTAAACAGAGTGTAGTGCCACACCCTATTGCAGGTATACACAAAGGTTATTCCAAGGACTAATCCTGAGATTATCTCTTATGTAAAAACACTGAGAGAGAGAGAGAGAGAGAGAGAGAGAGAGAGAGGGCTGATATAAAGTGACACATCTTAATTTCATGAGCTTCATGTAATCTAGATGGTACCCACAAGGTCCTATTATTATCTGCACCAGGGTGATTCTGAGTATCTTGTTCTCGTGTACTAAAAAGGGTCACACTCGCCTGCTTAGAGCAAACTATTATGATCCTTCTTATAGTCTCAACTAAGCCAGGGTGGTAGTCTCCTGGTAAATTCTAACTGTCCCACGCTGGGTGCAGTGGGTATAAAGAAGAGCTGTGCCCAATCTAGAAAACATAGAAGTCTTAGTAGATGTATAAGTCAGAAGTTATTCAGTCAAGGTGACTTCTGTAACTGCCACACCCTCTAGCAGTGTTTACATAGAAGAGTGGTCTCATTAGAATGAACCTTGGCTTAACTAGATTAAGCTGGGAGTGGGCAAAACAACAAAACTCCCAGAATAGCTAAACCTGTCCTCCAACAGTTACGATTATGTGGAGGCTGATTATAATATTCACCCGGTCAATTTTCCAGGACTTTTTTCTGGTCCATCAGTCACTTCAAATTTTGTTAATGCCTGACCAGAGTTAGAGTGGGAAGGGTAAAGCATTAATAAAGATAAAAACGGTCAGAAAAATTTTAAAGCAAAATTACTGGTGTGGGGGTGACAATTTAAGAAATTGCCATCGAAGTTTATGGTTCTAGACAGAAAATTCACTAGTCAATTGTGCCTTGCTCACTGTATCTTTAATTATGCAGCCACAGAATATAGACATGCGGTTATTTCTGACTTATTAAGCTTGCAACATTTGCTCACAATTCCTGTCTGCTCACCTGAGTGGAATTCCCACTCCTTTTGGTATGGTTTTGGGAGTTGGGACATCGTCTTTTTCTACTGGCTTCTGTGGTATTTACTGCATCTAAAATGAACAATTCTGCATTTAACTGCTGCCTGGAAAAAGCACATTAACTTGCTTTCTTTTTATTCATTCAAAATAATTATTGCTATCCCAGGTTCATGTACATTTCTCCCAAACAATAATGATTTTGAGACTTATAGAACAGGGTGAAAGAGCTGTGTTTTTTTTTTCCAAAATAGGGAATTTTGTGAGGTCCCTGGTAGTAATCTGAGCTGTTTTAGTTTCTAAAGATTTAATTTGTCCACAGCATGATTTCAGGTTCATATAATTTCTTACCTGAAGCTGAAAGCCCTGTATTCGAAATCCCATTTTTTATTTTGCACATGTGAATGCAGGTGTGAGAACTTGAAAAAGGACACGTATGCTCACAGGTGCTCTACCCACTGGGTCTGTCTGAGTTCTTTGTAATTAGTTTAAAAGAAACATGAAGGAGCATTAGTCTTTTCAAATAAACAACATGCTTCCCTTAGGAATTTATACTAAAATATGTATTTTTAAAACCAAATGATATGAAAATAAGAAATGCTATACTAGTTCAACACAATGGTCTATCTACCCAGTCTGTGGCTTCAAATTCTCATAGCATTTCATAAATGTTGGCCTCAGAGCTTGGGTATTTATCCCAAACTCCTTAATTCCTGTTAATACTCAAATGTGGATTTATCATCCATAGACTCATCTAAACCTTTGTTTATACCTTTGGCGTATATCAACTATAGAAACAATCAGTCCTTGGGGTTGGAGCTATTATTTCAGCAGGTAGGTCACTTGACTGATATACAGGTGACTCAAGTTTGATCCCCAGCACCTCATATGGTTCCCCGAGTACCAACAGAAGTGATTCCTGAGTGCAGAACTAGGGAGTAAGCCCTGTGTGACCCAAAAGCAAAACAAAAAAGGAAACAATCAGTTCTTCAGGCCAGGGCATTACATTCTGTACAACATGAGATTACAACAAAGGCTCTAGCAGAAGGGAGTAACCAATTGGGATGAGTAATTCAATCAATCAAAGTTCTATTGGTCATTACAACTTTCACTATTCCCACATGTTAAATTCACCCATTGTAAACACACCTCCAAAACACATAATAAAAATGAAGAACAAAACTCAGTCATTGCATATGCCAAAAGGAAGGTTGAGTTATAACTCCTGCTCCTCTTGATTCAAAGACCTATACATTGAAGTGGATTTTTAAAAAATTGAATTTTATCTATCTTCTACATATCTATGGCAGCTTCTAAGATGACTATTACCTCATCCCTTGGTATTCAAGGGCTTGTGCTATCATCGGTCCTTGAGTAACATGCTTCCTTTAGTAGAAAAGAACTTTTGAGAGGAAAGTCCCTCCTGGGACTAGGTTATAGTTCTGCCTCCCCAACCTGCCTGCCTTCCTCCCTTTCTCTTTCTCACACTGTTGTTGACTTAGTACCCTGTTGCAGAAGCTAACCTGACAAGGAAGAGATTTATCCTGCAATGCTCAGGTACAGGCATGAACCAAGTAGACATTTAGATGTAATTAGGGTTGGAGTTCTGGCATGTAAGCAATGGAGGGAATGAGGTGATGGGTCTTAAGAGTACTTTATTTGCAAGGGAATAATTATATAATGTACTTTAAAGTGAGGTGAAAGATGTAGTTTAAACATGGAGATAATGAGAGTGAAAAAATTGGAAGCCAATGGATTGAAGTTGCAAGGATAAAAAAAGTTCAGTGGGATAAACTATGTTGAAGGTGCAGGAAGGCTTTGAAAGGTCACAGGCTTCGTTTTTCTGGCGGTAGAGGTTACTGTGTATAACCCTGGGATGAAGGCATGAGGTCAACTATATTCCAGTGATCTATCTCCAAGATTTTCCAAAGACTTTAATTCTATTAGGCATTCTAAATGTGATGCCAGGCCTCCATCAGCAGGTGACATTTTCTCTTCCCTTAAATCAGATGAGTTAATAGCTTGTTTACAATGAATGGAATGAAGTAAAGTGCTTAACTCCCAGGCAAAGAGTAAGAGATCTTGTTTTCTCTGACTCCTTAGAACCAACCATCACAAAGCATGCATTGCTATCCTGGAGGTCAAAACAGGCTCGGGTTGACAGGTCTAGATGAGACTTTCCCGCCACCCACGCTGCCAAAGTTCCGGATGAATGAAGCTGTCTGAGCCCCCACGAGATGAGCTAGCTCGTGTCTGAATGCCTTTAGTTGGTGCCAGAAGGACTCTAACTGCCCACTTGAATTCTTTAGCTATACAACTTAGGAATTATTATAAAATGCTTATGGCTTGCAAGGTTGTTTTCAGTGCTGGGAATTAGCCCAGGTCATCATATGGAAGGCAAATTTTCTACTGCTAAGTTATATCCCCACGTGATCTTTTTGACATTTGGAGATGACCGCTGGACTATAGCGGATACCAACTGGATCCCACAGCACGTCAAAAGATCACGTGGCCGCCCACCTACAAGATAGTCAGACTTCTTTGTCAGGACCCTGAATGGACGGTTTGAGGCAGTTCGTATTCCTGAAACAACCAGATGCCATTGGGCTACACTGGCACGTGATAGGGTCCAATGGAAACGCTACTGGCGCCTGCTCGAGGAAATCGATGAACAACAGGATGTCTAGTGATCTAGTGAAGTTTTATCCCCAGTCCAGGTTTGCATGTTTCTCTGATGTTGGGACTTCTCTGGGAATCACATATTCAACTGCCTTTAGAACATTTCCACTTAGATGAAGAGATGCCCCAAATTTAACATGTCCAAAAATGACAGGTCCCTCAGCCCTGCTCCTCCCCTGTTCTAAACAACTTAAATCTTTTCAGTTATGTAGGTCATAAACCTTGGTGCCATTCTTCACGCCTCTGTCATCTGATAGTTATTACTGTAGAGAATACTATCGCCTCTATATTCAAAATGCATCCAGGTTTTGACCACACTTCACCACCATTCATGCTATCTAGTCCAAGCGGTCATCGTCTTTCACTGGATTCCAAGTTCCTAGCAGGTCTATACCTGTTCGTCTTCAGTTTTTTTTTTTTTTTGCCTTTTCCACAAATCTGAATCTTTATTGTTCTGAAATAAATGTTATAAACAACTCAAAAACCAAACAAAACAAAACGTCAATATTCAGTCTCAGAAGAAGTGTGGCTCAGTGCCCATCACATGTAACAAGAAAAACATCCTTTAAAAAAAAAGGCGGAGAAGTACCATGAGAAGTCTTTCATAGGAATGAAAGACTGAAGCGCAGCACCACGCTACAATATTGCTGTGAGCTGCTCTCTACTCTTTAGCAAAGTTCTCTACTTTATCGCAGAGTACATAAATGCCAATGCCAGTGTCTCCATGAATGTCTCCTGTCTACTGTACATACTGCAGGGAAAAAGGGTGCATGCATCTTCCATAAGGCACAAAGTTTCCTTTCTCTATACCTAGCCAACACTTGTTTCTAATCTTTTTGGTTATAGCCATTTCACACGGTGAGGTGATTATTGTGATTTTGATGAGCATTTCCCTGATTAATAATGTTGATTACTTTCGTGTTAATTACATTTCATTTCATGCAAGAGTTGGCCATTTGTGTGTCTTTTTTTTTTTAAAAAAAAAGTCCACTGAAATCTCTGCTTTGGTCTTGTTCTTTACCTACATAAAGGCCTAACAGTGAGTTTAGCTCCTTATTGTCTAGTATCCCTCTTTCCCCCAGAGAGAAGCTCCACAAGGCAAGCGATTTTGTCTAATTTGTTTACTGCTGTTTCTTTGGTATTCAGGAGAGTGTGATGAACACGAAGAACACTTGAAACCTTAGTTACGGAATGATACATTTTCTCAGAATAGTTTATGCCATCTCAATTCTTAAGGTGAGAACAGGTACAGAAGGAAGATACAGTTAAGTAAAATTCTAATCAAGATCTGTAATGATGGCTTTCACTTATGTCTTCTTTCACTCATTCACAATTTTCTAGCTGAATTCTTATTTTGGTTCAATCAAAAAGGAGTG
This sequence comes from Cryptotis parvus, assembly GCA_021461705.1. Taxonomy (NCBI): domain Eukaryota; kingdom Metazoa; phylum Chordata; class Mammalia; order Eulipotyphla; family Soricidae; genus Cryptotis; species Cryptotis parvus. Next base: position 12,526 of record JAJIBD010028012.1, read on the forward strand.
GCTACGCTAAGCAAAATTCACTTATTTTTTCACAATGTTCCTCTTCTGATTTTGAGCCTCTGTCTCCTGGAGTCCTAACAGAACTGCATCCGCTTCTAGAATAGTTGTATCTGTCGTCGCTCCCAGAAACCTTGATGTAAGTTCAAGGTCTAACAGCCGCAGCCGAACTCTGCTTCCCTTCTGGTATTTCCTAAATGGCAAGAAAGAAAGAAAAAAAAACATCTATTAACCTGTTATGGATGGGTTGAGGCTCTTCCTGTTCCTGGAGTGAGCAGATGCCCTTGGGCTACACTAGCACTTGACAGGACATATGGAGATGTTACTGGTGTCCGCTCGAAGCAAATCGATGAACAACGGGAAGACAGTGATACATGGGACAAGTGAATCTGTTATACCATAACAGGACTTTAGTTAAAAATACAAAACACTAGAAGGAGAGAAATTTGGGACACTGGTGGTGGGTAGTGTACACTGGTGAACTGACGGGTGTTGGAACATTCTACGACTGAAACCCTATCATGGACAAGTTTGTAACTGTATATCGCATGGTGATTTAATTAGAACATATTTTTAAAGACCTAGTATCTAAGACGCTGACAGAAAACAACTACTAATCGTAATGGAATGCTCATCCTAAAGGCACCTTTAATGATTTATACCAAAATTAAAAAACATCCTCAAATGAATTCAACAAGCCACTTCTTCAAACTGGCATTTATTTTAAGATGTCATTCGTTTTTCCTAATTTTTCTTTTGGGCCACATCTGGTAGTGTTCAGGGCTTACTCTTGGCTCTGAACTCAGGGATCTCTCCTAGCAGGCATGGGGACCATCTGGGGTACCAGGGATTAAAGCTGGGTCAGCTGTGTAAAAAGCAAAAAACCCTATCTGCTCTACTATCACACTGGCCCCAAGATGTCATTTCTTTCTCAGTGTCAGAGAGTATCAAAAAGAAAAGAAAAAAAAATCCTTCAGAAATCTTTCCCCCCTAAAATGAAAATCTATTAAAGTGTATTGTATTGCAGTAAAAAGCAAAGAAAATTCTAAACGCACAGTTCTTTGTGCTGGAAATTGGTTGTACTGTAATTAAAGTACAATAGAGGTCATAAATGCATGAAGGTTCAATTTGGCTGATAAAATATTCATGTATTTTATAATGCTAAGTGAAAACTGATATCTATTCTTCCTTGAACAATTATTTTAGTTCAAGATCATTGGGGAAAGGTGGAAAAATATTTTATTAAAAACCACAAATCTTTAAATATCTACATATACTCTTCATGTGTTAATTCTAACATAAAAATAATTTTATAAAAACAAAAAGGAAGCAAAATTCTCATGTTGTAAGTAATTTTTTGCAGATCAAATAATGTATAATATCTACAGTGCTTGATTAGTCATTCCACAAAAATTTATAAATGAATAGGCACATTAGGTTGTCTTTTTTAAAAAAGTCATCTTTCCGGGACCAGAGTGGTAACACAGTGGGTAGGACATATGCCTTGCACGTGGCCGACCTGGATTCAATCCCCAGCATTCCATATGGTTCCCCAGAGCACTGCCGGAAGTAATTCCTGAGTGCAGAGCCAGAAGTAACCCCTGAGCATTGCCGGGTGTGACCCAAAAAAGCAAAACAAAAGAAAAGCTATTTTTTCCAGTAACAGAAGTCACGTTCTTCTGTAAGAAATGAAAAAGTTGTCAGTCATGTTATAGTCCTAAATGTAATATTCACATATTATATACATATCTAACAGCACATGCCATACTGTCTTTTGTTTCAAAAAATTACTAAGAATACACTGTTAATTAAGGCATATTATATATTTTTTAGAATAAAGTAGTTGGCTAAGCCAAGCGGCACACATGCTGACTGACTTTGACCAAGAATGTGGAAAGATAGGCCTACAGCTAAATCTCAGCAAAACTATGTTCATGAAAAATGAACTAGTGCCAGAGGCCCCATTCACTCTCAATGGAACAAACATCTCTGAATGCAGCAGTTATGTGTACCTAGGTCGAGAAGTCAACATGATGAACAACCTAAAACCTGAGTTGTGCAGGAGGAAGAGAGCAGCATGGAATGCCTTCAAAGGCATCAAAGAAATAGCTAAAAAGACAAAGAACCTCCGGCTCCAGGCATTTCTCTTCAACTCCACCTTTCTACCTGCATTAACATTTACTCCTCAGCGACCTGGGCCCTATGAAAGCAGGGATGAGAATGCTATTCGGGTCTCCCAAAGAGGAATCGAAAGAGCTATGCTAGGAATATCACGCTTCACTCAAGTGAAAGAAGAAATCCAGAGCTCTGACCTCCATCGCTGTTCCACCTACAAGATGGTCAGACTTCTTTTGTCAAAACCCTGAACGAACGGTTTGAGGCTCTTTGTATTCCTGAAGCAACCAGATGCCATTAGGCTACAGGGCACGTGATAGGGTCAAACGGAAATGTTACTGGTGCCCGCTCAAGCAAATCGATGAATAAAGGGATGTCAAGTGATCAAGAATAAAGTAATTACAGGAAATGTTTCATGTGCATTAAATACTGAGGAAATAAAGTGAGTCCACAGAACAGGCATAACTAAACACCATTTTCTTCATCATTTGGATCTGTAACTGGTATTCTAATTACTTTCCTCACACAAATTCTGATGATTCATATATTTTTACTCCTTTCCACTTACTAATGTCCAATTAGTTATCCAATTTTGTTCATCATTAAGAGAGAATTCTCACCCACCCCTTCAAGTCTTTTCAGCTTGAATTTCACCAGAAACTTCCTAAAGCTCAAATTTCTAATCTACTTCTCAGGAGATTCTGAACCTAGTATCTTTAAGAAGAAATGGCCATATGTCCACTCTCACATAATTCTATTTTCTCTGCTTCTGTTGATTTTTTTTTTCTTTTTGGTTCACACCCAGTGATAGTCAGGCGTTACTCCAGGCTCTGCACTCAGGAATTATTCCTGGCAGTGCTTGTGTTACCATATGGGATGCCTGGGATTGAACCTGGGTTGACCCTGTGCAAGGCAAACATCCCTCCCTGCTGTACTATCACACAGGCCCCAATCCTGTTGATTCTTAAACATGAGGAAAAACAAAGGAGCTACAGTTCCAAAGAAACTTGACATTCCCTTTCCAGAATGGGAAGACTCTTGCTAGAATTCCGGGAAGAAAGATGCTTTGAAGTCATATAGATTTAGGTAAATCTGGGCTGTGCCATAAGTGAGCTGGGAGCCCTGAGTAACCTACTTCTTTTGAACACAATTTCCCTTCTTTGTAAGACATTCTATCACTCTGCTGTGAAGAGACACTGAAAGCAACAGCACAGTGAATGCAATACTAGTGTCATTCATGGGTATCCATGCAAATCTCTGAATTCCTATTAGATTGTACACCCACAGCAGGGCATTTACCTCTCTATTCTTCTCTTTGTTAATGAAGAAAGTACCTGAATTCCTGGCAAAAGGTTAAAAAGATGTTTGCTGAAACAAGGGGCTAGCAAAAATACTTAAAAGCGATTATTAATTGACCTCAAAGAAGACATTAACAGTAGCACAATAATAGTCTGAGACTTCAACAATGCTTTATCGACTATGGATAGATAAACAAGACTGAAACTCACCAGGGAAATACTGGACCTGAAGGAAAAAATGGAAGAAAGACTACTGGTTGATATATACAGGGATATTCATCCCAAAAAGCTGAATACACATTTTTTTACAGTGCACATGGAACATTCTCCAAGACAGACCACATACTAAGCCACAAAGCATACCACAACAAAATAAAAAAGATAGAAATTGTATCAACTATCTTTTCAGATCATGATGCACTGAAAATAGTGTTAACCATAGACAGAATCAGGGAGTAAAACCAAACATCTGGAAACTGAACAGTTCGCTGCTGAACAACCAATGGGTCATAGAAGAAATCAAACAGGAAATCCAAAGCTTCCTGGAAACAAATGAAAAGGAAGATACCAACTATCAGAACCTTGGGACACAGCAAAAGCTCTGTTAAGAGGAAAGTTCATAGCTCTGCAAGCATTCATAAGGAAAGAGGAAAGGGGCCCACATAAATAACCTGGAACTCACAGCTGAAAATATTAGAAAAAGACCAACAAAAGAAGCCCAACCCAGACACAAAAGGAAATAAAACTTAGGGGGAAACCAACGAGCTAGAAACAAAAAAAAACAATCCAAAAAAGATTAATGAAACCAAGAGCCAGTTCTTTTGAAAAAAAAATAAACAAGATTGATAAGCCACTGGCAAGACTTCTAAGGACAGGGAAAGAGAGAACCCAAATAAACAGAATCAGAAATGAAAACGAGTGACATCACAACAGAAATCACAGAAATTCAAAAGATCATCAGGAGATAACTTTGAGAACCAGTATGCCACGAAACATAAGAACCCTAGAAGAAATGGATCAACCCCCGGGAAGTCCTATAACCTCCCCCGATTGAAACGAAGACCTCCAATACCTGAATTAGCCTATCACCATTGAGGAAATTGAAACAGTAATTAAAAGTCTGCCCAAACACAAAAGCCCAGGTCCAGATGGGTTCACTAGTGAATTCTACCAAACCTTTAAGGAGCACCTCCACTGCCTGTCCTGTTCAACTCTTCCAGGAACTAGAAGAAACGAAACACTCCCAAACAGCTTCTACGAGGCACCTATCACCCTGATACCCAAAGCAGGGAGAGACAACACAAAGAAGGAAAATTACAGACTGATCTCCTTGATGAACACAGATGCTAAGATCTTCAACAAAATACTAGCAAACAGAATCCAAAGACTCATCAAAAGGTGCCCACATCATGACCAAGTAGGATTCATCCCGGGAATGCAAGGATGAGCTGCTCATTCGCAAATCAAACAACTTAATCCATCATATCAATAGAGAGAAAAAAATAAAAAACCATATGATCATATCAATAGATGCAAAAAAAGCATTTGACAAGATCCAGCACCCATTCATGATTAAAACCCTCCAAGTGGGACTGTGAAGGGAAGCTCCCTCCAAAGATGGGTCGAAAGCTTAATCACCAAGCCCACAGTGAGTATCATATCTCAATGGGGAAAATTGAAAGCCTTCTCTTAAGATTGGAAATGACAAGGTTGCTTTCTCTCTCCTCTTTTATTCAATATAGTACTGGAAGTACTTTTCGCCATGGGAATCGAGAGAAGAAAAAGCACATTAAGGGGGCATCCAGATAGGCCCAAGGGAGAAACCAAGCTATCAGTATCTGCAGATGACATGATATTATACTTTTCAGAACCCTAAACTCTAGACCAAAAACTCTTTAATAAGAGATATTTATAGTAGAGTAGCAGGGTCCAAAATCAATACCCAAAAGTGGAGGTTGGCTTTCCTACTTACAATCTAGAAAGAAGAGAAGAAAGGGGTATTAAGAAATTGATTTCCATTCACAACTGTGCCACGAAAATCAAATACCTAGGAATCAGCTTAACTTAAGAAAGAGAACTACAAGACACTGCTTTAAGAAATAAAGAGAACACAAGGAAATGGAGACACATTCCCTGCTCATGGATGGGGGAGGAATTAACATTGTCAAGATGGTAATATCGAGCTTGGTACAGATTCACGCGGTCATGGGTCAAGAATGTTATGGGTATTCAATAAGGATACCCATGACATTCTTCAAAGAAATTGACCAAATACTCCCTGAAATTCGCATGGAATAATAAAACCCACACCGAATAGCTAAAGCAACTTTGGGAAAAAGAAGATGAGGCATCACCTTCCCAACCTCTAAACTATACTATAAAGCAGTAGTAATTAAAACAGTATGGTATTGGAATAAAAACAAACCTGTGGATCTATGAATAGAGTTGAATATCCCGACACCTACCCTCAAAGACATGATCAGTTAATCTTTGATAAAGTGCAAAGAGTCCAAACTGGAGTAAGGAAAGTTCTTCAACAAGTGTGGTGCTGGGAAAACTCGACAAAAACATGTAAAAAATGAATTTGGACCTGTGTCTAACACCTTGCACAAAAATCAGATCAAAAATGGATTAAAGACCTCAATATCAGACCTGAATGACAAAGTATGCTGAAGAAAATATTGGAAAACTCCACCTACACTGAAGTTAAGGACATCTTCTAAGGTGAAACACCATTAACAAAGCATCAAGAAGAAAAGATAAACATATAGAACTACATGAACCTAAAGAGCTTCTGCACCTCGAAAGAAACAGTGACCAAGATACAAAGACAGTCCACAGAATTAAGAATATTCACCCAGA